>CABHPH010162137.1:0-34508 GCA_902168325.1 Peromyscus nudipes | reverse complement strand
GTGTTGGGGCATCATCTTCAGCCTATAGGCTTAGCATATCTGACAGACTCATTTGTGAAGTAGGATGTACACAATGTCAACAGTTAGACCTCACATTGGGTGAGAGCAGTCCATGTACCAGAAACACCTGAATTACACTAGTGTCATGTCCTGATTCAGGATTTTAAATTCTGGAAATTGTTGATGGTTTTTTAATTCAGCTGTCCATTTTTCTTGGCTATGTGTGTATGTGGCTTCATCTCAGCATCCCGTTCTTCTTCACATCCCTCTATTAATTGCCAGTCTGCTATTGAGAGGTGTGAGCTTAGTTACTCTTCAAGAATAACTGTTTCAGCTGCTGTTCCATTGCACATCAGAAGCCATCAGCCCACTGCCTGTTCAGCTGCCTTCGAAGAAAAGGGCACTGTACCTTTTCCAGATTGCAAAGGCCACTTCAGGGATGGTGCCATATTGTCCTGGCCTCAGAAGATGCCTTTTGATAAAGCCATAACCACACTTGTTTTAGCAAGAATCAGTAGTCCTTTGTTTCATGTCCTGTATGTCCATTTTGTCCTGTTGTCAGCAGTTGATTCGGGGATACTTTGTTGTCCAGTGGCTAACTTTTGCAACAATGAAAGTTAACTCCATATGCAGTTTCTTCAATGCCCATATTCTCTCTGAAGTAGATTGGTACTGCCAGGAGCCGACATGTCTCATAGGCATAACAAAAAGAAAAATTTTCTAAGTTATTAAAACATTTTAAATGCCATATTCTGTAGATCTCTGAAGGGTTTGAAGATGACCTGTCTATCTAAAATATATCTGCTCAATTTTGAAAACATACCTAATATGACTACAAGTTCTATTGTAATGTCTAACTACTAACTTTCATTTCTTTATATCCTAATAGTTGGTAATAATAACATTCAAGAATCAGCAATTTGCATTACATTGTTAAATGAACGGTATAAGTACAATTAGAAATATACATATAGCATTTTCTAACAATATCAATTTCAATATATATAATTTGGATATAATATAAAACAATCCAATCCAATGTAAAGTATTTTAAATGAGTAATTGTCTTTTTCTTTTTTCTTTCTTTCTTTTTTTTAAACAAAAACCTTAAATCTAACCTCCTTTGCTTAGCCCTTTTCCTAACCCTTGATAACAACTTGTAACCAACCCCTCTAATCAATGAAAATTATCCCAGACCCAAAACCCATTAAAAGACCAAAAAACCACCCGTCCCACACCACCTCTTTGGGAACGTGGGCATCGTATTCTTAAAATTGCTTCCTGCTGGGTATGGGCGAAGGTATCTTTATTCTGACAAGAAAAAATTTAGGTTAATTGTCAAATTCTAGGAAGGGTAACTATATCCTTCGTTATCCAGTCTGTGTATAATGCCAAAGTTCAGGATTTATCTCAAGTCCTTATTTAAGTAGCCTTTGAGACTGGATCATCTCAGCTAGCCCTCTCAAAATTGCTCTGAGCATTTTGTAGTTCAAAGCTGATCTGTAGATGATGTTTGTCAGCTTAGTGATGTTATTATTGTCCACGTGGAATTGTTATTGTTGTGGGGCCCCATCTTCTTCCTGGAGACTTCAGTTGATGTTAGGCCTGGCCGTGATTTCCTGCAGAAAACTGATAAGAGACTCACAAAGTCATATATGCAGCTAACTGAAGCCTTTTTTTTAGAATTAATTAGTACTCTATATGACCATTCATATCTTAACAAAGTTTAAAATGTATATATGTATCTATATATATTAATCTTGTAAACTTTGATATAAAATTCATACTTTAAGAAAAGTTTAAAGAATCAGAATAGAATCAAAGAGTTGAGATTAGTAATAGAATAGTCCCTTAATTAATTTGTTTATTTTTTCTGTCCCATAGCAGAAGATGGCTCTTCTTCTGGCATGATACAGGGAGTTTGCATTTTCCTTTTAACAACATGCTTGAGTTTAAAGAAGGAGAGAGCCATTCTCCAACTCCAAAGTCAGCTTTAAATTTTAATTGAACTGGGATTATTAGAAGACCAATAGTGTTAGATCTTTAGAGAAGAGCAGAAACAAACATTTAGGAAGACTTAAAATTTTTTAGATGATATACCAATAGGCCATTTTACTCTGTTTCCTGGGATAGATGGTTTGTCCCTTTTCTTCACTTGTCTCATTTGTCCAGTGTTCTTCACATTCCTTAGGCTTCCCTTGAAAAATAGCATTGAGCCTTCTTTGTGTTGACTATACTGCTGGGCTGGAGCCTGCCTTCCATGTGATTTGAATACCCAGTGAAACTATTAGAGAAAGTAATTTTTTTCTTTGTGAGTGGTTGTCAAATGTAGCTAGCTTCTGTGTTAGGGATGGGGGCTTTCATCCACTTCCCCTTTAAGTGCTGGGATCTCATCTGGCTTACACCTGTCCAAGTCCTGTGCATATTGCCTAGTCTCTGTGAGTTTATATGTGCATCAATCCTGTTGTGTCTAGAAACTCTTATTTCCTTGGTGTTTCCCATTCCAAGTGGCTCTTACAATCTTACCACCTTCTCTTCCACAGAGTCCTCTGAGCCCTGTGGGTGGGGGAGGGGTTGATGGAAACATTGCATTTAAGAATAGGTGCTCCAAGGTCTCTCCCTCTCTACACCTTGTCCAGTTATGGGTCTCTGTAATTGTTCTTATCTACTGCACTAGGAAGTTTATCTGATGACCCTGAGCAAGACACTGATCTATGAATATTGTTAGGAGTATTGTTAGAAGTCATTTTATTGCTACATTCCTTTATAGCAGAGCAGTATTGTTTGGTTTTCCCCTAGGTCCATGGTCTATGTAGTCTCAGACTTTTGATTACCCAGGCAGTGTACAACATGAGTTCCATCTCATGGATCAGACATTAAATCCAATCAGATAGTGGTTGGTTATCCCCACAATGTTCATACAGGCAGGTCTTCATCATAGACAGTAGGGTTTGTAGGTAGGTTGGTGTTAACCTTTCTCCTCTGCTAGTGTGGAGAGTACCTTCCAGTACAATAAAAGTAGTCAGTAGGTGTGAAGGTTCTAGACAGGCACCAGCTCAACTTCTTCATATTCAGTGAGTTATGCAGGGGCTATCTTCAGCAGCAGAGTCTTATGATCAGTTTGAGGAGAGCAACCAATAGTACTGACAATAGCTTGAGTTGTTTAGGGGTTTCCATGGGGCCCCTTTGGCCAACAACTCAATGAGATGTAACCCATACCCAGCACTGGAGTTATAATTTTGTGACAGGAAATGACTTGCTGGGACTTGGTCTCCTCTTTTATTTGGTGATTCCATTTAGATTTATTTCGTATGTGTATATATTTTAAGAAGCTTCTAATGGATTAGGTTTCTATATTACATCTCAAGTGGCCCTTAATTTTAGTTTTCCTTCCTTCTAATCCTTCTTTGACCATCCTCTTCTTCTCCTCTCCATTTGATCCACCTGTACCACACCTCCATCCATACATAACTATCTTGTCTTCCTAGGCAGATCCATCCCTCCTGCCAAATCCCTTACTCTATACCTAACCTCTGTAGCATACTTATTGGAGATTTAAAAGCTAACATCCACATGTAAAAAAATACATACCATATTTGTCTGTGTGGTTCTGGTTTACCTCAGGATGATTTTTTTCTAGCTCCATGCATTTACTTATGAATTTCATTTTGTTGTTGTTTTTAACAGCTGAATAATAGTCCACCATGTAAATGTACCACATTCTCTTTATCCATCTGTCAACTGACAGACATATAGGTTGTTTCCAATTTCTAACTATTATGAATAGAGCAGCAATGAATATGGATGAAAAAGTGTCTCTGTAGCAGGATGTAGAATCCTATGGTTATGTGGATAGCTGGATTTTAAGTAAGATCTATTCCCAGCTTCCCAAGGAACTGCCACATTGATTGCCAAAGTTGCTGGACATGTTTGCACTCCACCCAGCAATGTATGAGTGTTCTGTTACTCCATGTCCTTGCCAGCATGAGCTGTGACATGTGTTATTGGTCTTGACCATTCTGACTGGTGTAAGATGAAGTATCAAAGTAGTTTTGAGTTGTATTTCCATGAAGACTAAGGATGTTGAATATTTCTTTTAGTGTTTCTCAGGCATTTGATGCTGTCTTCTTTATACTGTGTACTTCTGGCTTTTTTATAAAAATAATCAGTTGCCCATAGGTGTGTGGACCTTTTTCTGGGTCTTCCATTAGACTGCATTAATCAATGTGTCTGATTCTATGCCAGTACCATGTTTTTATTACTATAGCTCTATGGTACAGTTTTAGATTGGGGATGGTCATACCTCTAGTAGTTCTTCTATTATTCAGGTTTGTTTCATCTATCTAGTTCTTTTGTTTCCATAAGAAGCTGAAAATTGTCCTTTCAAAGTCTGTGAAGAATTATGTTGGGATTTTGATAGGGATTGCATTGAATATGTAGATCGCTTTTGGTAGAATGGCCATTTTTACTATGTCAATCCTACCTATCCATGAGCATGGAAGATCTTTTCATCTTTTGATGAAATTGATATCTATAATTTCTTTCTTTAATGGCTTAAAGATTTTATCGTATGAGTCTTTCACTTGCTTGGTTAGAGTTACCCAAGGTATTTTATATTATTTGAGGCTATTGTAAAATGTACTGATCCCCTGATTTCTTTCTCAGCACATTTGTCATTTCTATATAGGAGGACTACTGATTTTTATGAGTTTTTTTTTTGTTCATCTTCTTTGCTGAAAGAAGCTGTAGGAGTTTCCTGGTGGAATTTTTAGAGTCACTTATAAATACAATCATAACAACTGCAAATAAGTTACTTTGACTTCTTCCTTTCCAATTTATATCCCCTTGATCTCCTTCAGTAGTGTTACAGCTCTAGCTATGACATTAAATACTATATTGATAGAGAGAATGGACATCCATGTCTTGTTCCTGATTTTAGTGGGATTGCATTGAGTTTATCTCATTTCAGTTTATTTTGACTTTGATGGTCTTCCTGCAATTGTCTTTATTGTGTTTAGGTATATGCTTTGTATCCCTTGTCTTTCCTGGAAATTTATCATGATGGCATCTGGGGTTTTTGTCAAAGTCTTTTTCCATGTCTAGTGAGATAGTCATATTTTTGTCTTTCTGATTGTTTATATGGTAGATTATTACCTTTATTGATTTATGTATGTTGAACCATTTCTGCATCTCTGAGATGAAGCCCACTTGATCGTGGTAGATGATCTTTTTGATGTGTTCTTGGATTCAGTTTGCAAGTATTTTATTGAGAATTTTTGCATCTATGTTCATAAAGGAAATTGGTCTGTAATTCTCTTCCTTTGTTGGATCTTTATCTTTAAGTGATTTGGGTATCCAGGTAATTATGGCCTCAAAAAATGAATTGGACAATATTCTTTGTTTCTTTTTTAGAGAATATTTTGAGGAATATTGATGTTAATTCTTCTTTGAAAGTCTGGTGGAATTCTATGCTGAATCCTTCTTTTTCTGTGCATTTTTTGGAGATAGTAGGCTTTTAATTACTACTTATACGTCACTACGTATTATAGGTTTGTTTCAATCTCTTATCTGATCTTTATTTAACCTTGGTAAGTAGTATTTATCAAGAAATTTATCCACTTCTTTTAGGTTTTCAAGCTTGGTGAAGTATAGATTTTTAAAATATGTCCTTATGATTCTCTGGAATTCCTTGCTTTCTCTTGTTACATCCCCTTTTAATCTATAATTTTGTTAATTTGGGTTTTCTCTCTCTCTCTCTGCCTTTTACTTAATTTGGCTCTGACATTACATGAAGAAAACTCTGTAGCATGAATCTTAAAAGTTCTTATTAATAAAATCAAACCTGAGGCCAGGTATTGGGGTGAACACTGGAAGGTCAGAGAGACAGAACATGCCACAGCTATCTCACCTCACTGGATCCTCAGCTGATCTTGTTTCCTCAGACTGGATGCCCGAGCCCTCATCCAGAATGGGTCTCAGCTGAACTGCTGCTTGAAGCCTGAAAGCTGAACCAGCCACATGCTTCTCCAGGCCAAAGGCCTCTCCAGGGCAAATGCCTCTAGTTTCTGGTCCTCACGCCTTATATACCTTTCTGCTTTCTACCACCACTCCCTGGGATTAAAGGCTGACTTTCTGGGATTAAAGGCGTGCTTTCTGGGATTAAAGGCGTGGGTCACCATGCTTGGGTGTATCCTTGAACACATGAATTTCTGCCTCTCGAATGCTAGGATTAAAGGAGTATGCTACCACTGCCTAACCTCTGTTTCATATTGTGGCTGTCCTGTTCTCTGACCCCAGATAAGTTTATTAGCATACACAATATTTTGGGGAACACAATACCTCCACAAAACTCTAAAGACTACAAAAATTAAAACTAATTAATTTATTGAATTTTCACGACTAAAAATCTACATAGAAAATTATTTTATTTTTATATACCAGCAAAGAAGCACCTGAAAATAAAATTAAGAATCTGTATCTGAAGTTTTCCTGGTCCTGCCTGGCCCATGGTCAGGACAAATCTCTCTCACTCACCAGTCCTGCAGCTGCTCAGACCCAACCAAGTAAACACACACAAATTTGTATTACTTATAAACTGTATGGCTGTGACAGGCTTCTTGCTAACTGTTCTTATATATTAAATCAACCCATTTCCATTAATCTATAAGTTGCCATGTGGCACATGGCTTACCAGTATCTTAACATCTTCTCATGGTGGTGACTGACAGCGTCTCTCTGCCTCAGCCTTCTTGTTCCTGGAATTCTCTTCTCTGCTTGTCCCGCCTATACTTCCTGCCTGGCTACTGGCCAATCAGCATTTTATTTATACAGAGCGATATCCACAGCAAGAATCTCTTTCACATTATCATCAAAATAATAAAATATTTCAGAAAAAAACTAAAGTGCTAAAAGACTTACACTTGGAAAGTATAAATATTGATGGAAGTAATTAAATGAGGAATAAATTAAAAAATAAATATATGATGCTATACATTGTTTATAATGTATATGTGGAATAGAAAAGAGAGCCCCAAACCAAAACATGTGCAGTAAATTGATATTTGATACTATACCAAGAATGTACAATGGAAAATAGTCTCTTCAATAAATGATTCTGGGAAACTGAGCCATTCTCTTCTCCCACCCGTCTTGCCACTCTCCCTCATTCCTCCCTTCTGCCTCCCTCTCCCCTGTTTTACACTCTCTTTTGTACTCTCCCCTCACATCTTGTGCACTGCATTCCCTGGCTATCATTTGAATCCTAACCTACATTATATCGTGCAAAAAATCAATTAAAATTAGGGAAATATTTAAATGTAAGGTCCAAATCTGTAAACTCCAAGAAAGAAAAATCATAGTAGAGTTTCTTAGTATTTATTTTGATGTAAAATTCTTGAATATTACCCCGGAAGCATAAGCAACAAAAAATAAACACGTAGTAGTACATCACAAGCAGTAGTACATCAATCTAAAAAGATTCAGTGCAGAAACAGTAAACAGGAATAAAAGGCAAATTATAGAATGGAAGAAAATATTTGAAAAGAAACCTGATAATGGTTTAATAGTAAAATGACAAGTGAAGAGAAAAGTTGGTGAGAGTCTGGAGGAAAAAGGTACATTCAGAATGTAAACAGGTACTGGCCTTGCTAAAACCAGTATGGGGGCTAATCAAAAACTGAAAAATTAGAATTATCAGAGGACCCAACAGTTGTCTTCTATATTCATAACTGAAAGACATGAAATGAATATCTCCATTTAGATATTTCCATTTAGATGTTGGTACAGCATTATTCACAGTAGTAAATAAGAGAAAACAACTCATGTTGTTTGACAGATGAATATATAAAGTGGTCTCTCTCTATAATATTATGTTTACAGATTTAAATAAGAAAGGAATTTTGACATTTGTAACTATGTGTATAAATCTGGAGGATGCTATGCTATGTGAAATATGCCACATACCAGGGCATAGTCTACTCATAGAAGCTATTTATTAGATTCACAGAGAGAGTATACTGTAGCAATTGCCAGGATTGTAAGGCATAGACAATTGGGCATTCAGTAGATATGAAATTTCAATTATTCTAAATTATGAAGGTCAATTTAGTGCCTATACTGAGCAATAATCTAGACTTCAAAAATTGTTAATAGGAACTATAAAACGTTGTTATGATATATGCAAACCAGAAGCAAAAAAGAGAAAAAAAAAAGCAAGCACAAAATCAGGACAGAAAACACTTTGAGAGGGTTGAATACATTTTGAGTATGGTGAATGTCTCCTATATGTGTTTTCATATGTATACAATCAACATATTATGGACTTTTTGTACACGTGCTTTTAAAAAACGCATTGACTTGTGTGTGTGTGTGTGTGTGTGTGTGTGTGTGTGTGTGTGTGTGTACATTCCCTGGTACACATGTGGAGATCAGAAGACAACTTTTCAAAGTCAGTTATCTCCTTCCACCTTGGATCCTGTAAATTGAACTCAGCTCTTCAGGCTTACACAGCATGTGCTTTTACAGGCTAAGCCACCTAATGGCCCTACATGAGTGGTTTTTGTGTGTCAATCCCAACTCAATAGTGTTTGAAAAGAAAAGAGAATCATGACATTATGACAGAAAATTCAATCAATAGCCTTAACTAGGGACTTGTGAGGTACAAATTATTTTAAAAATTTGCCGGACATCTCAGAATCATTATTTCTAGATTCTATAATCTTCTGAAAATTACACAAATTTTGTATTACTTATATAGTCTAATGAAATATTAGCCTTGTATTTTCCCTATCTCCTTTGAATTTGTCTTTCTGCACCCTCTTTTTTGGTCTTGAGTTTCTTGGTGCTATTTTTTCACTATCTAGAATTAGAAATCAATTCTTTTGTTTAAAGTGTGTGTTACCCCCTCTAATTATAAGCTGCTTCTACTTTATATAACAAAAGAATTGATTTCTGAAAGCTCTATTCAGACATTAGAAAAACCAACAATTGGAATTATCATTCAAATCTGTGTCCCTTATGAGCATTAACAGGCAGTGCTAAGCTGTAGCTTTATTTTTAGACTTATTTCTACATTCTTCTACTTTCTGCCCATCTTGTATCATAGCAGGCATCTTTCTTTTCCTCTTAAATTTTGGCTTGTTTTCTACTCATTTTAGGGAATTGCTACTTATTTAGACTTCTTGAGCTAGGCTTTTATGTTTCCTTTGTCTCTTTGCTCTGAGTTTCACATTTCCATATATGCTGTGTTATAGATCACCAGGTAATGATTCTTGCAAACTGTAATTACTAGATCCTTACTAATTTTTCTTCCTTTGGATCCAGTCATCAGGGAGGTAATGCCTAGAACTTACAGTTGAGGAGCTAGAGTATGTATTCTCATGCCATTATATCAGGAGTAACCTTTATCCCTATCTACGGAAACTGGGTGCAGAACCCACAAAGTACCTCCATCTAGTGTCCCAGGAGAATGGACACACCTTGGTGGTTCCAGATCCCTTCTACCTCTCTCGTGGTAGGTAGGTACTCTCTCAAACAGCTTTTCTTTGAAGTTTTCAGCTCTTGTGAAGGAGATTAGCACCATGGGTTCTACATCAGGTCCTTCTATTTTTTTTTTCTCCAGCCACAGTAATGGGAGTAACGTCTTGAATTTGATAACCTCATGGTTATCTCTTTTACCTTGTTATTTTGTGAGCTCCTAAAAGTTTCGTACTAGCTTGCTATATAAAACTCTCTCCCCGTTGAGTTGACATGTGTCCTGTTTTCCTGACTTTACTTGTGACTGGCATCCCCTGATAGCATAGTATTTAAAGACAACACACAGACACAGAAGCAAATGGCTTTAGAGTCACAAGGGCTGTGTCTAAATGTTGAACATTTCTTTTCCTTTTTTGTGCATCTAGAAAAGGTACTTATATTCTTGAGTTTCAATATCCCCATCTCTGAGGCTGAGAAAAGTGTTCCAATTCCACCGCGTGATCATAAATATTGAATGAGATAACTAAAGTGACTATGCATAGAAAACATCTACAGGAGAGTCTCACGGAATATTCAAAAGAGTGCTAAAGGTTTTTCTTCCTTAATTTTAGGAAGCAACTTTCTTGTTGGACCTTTAGGTATTAAATCATCATCTAACTGGTAGCCTTCATACAAGATTGGGGAAGAGACAACATAATCCTTTCAGGCCTGTAGTTGGAAGTTTTCCTGTGTCCTGCCCAGTCCCACAGCTGCTCAGATCCAGACAAACACACAGAGGCTTATATTATTTTCAAACTATGGCCATGGCAGGCTTCTTGCTAGCTAGCTCTTATATCTTAAATTAACTCATTTCTATAAATCTATACCTTGCCATGCGGCTTATGTCTTACCAATATTTTATATCTTGCTTCTCCTAGCAGCAGCTAGCAGCATCTCCTGACTCACCTCTTCCTCTTCCCAGAATTCTCCTCATCTGCTCACCCCACCTATACTTCCTGCCTGGCTACTGCCCAATCAGCATTTTATTTATCAACCAAGCAGAGCAACACATATTCCCAGCATATAGAATGACATCCCACAGTACAGGTCCGTATATGTTTCAATCTGCATTGCTATTTTCTCAGAGCTTGTGTCATAGATATATTTTGCTATTAAAAACAGTCTAACGCATAACAAACATCACTAAAATATTCATTCTGTCATTCCCGTCTCTTTCTGACTCTGAAGGGCACTGGGAAAGAGTCTAGCCACTTTTATATTTCTGTTGTCACAGAGGTACACCTTTATAGATTCCCAAAATGAAGTCGTATGAAATCCAAACTATACTATGAGCAAAAGGATTTTAGTTCACAACTCATATTTTAGCAACTTGTCAGTCAGGTCTATCTTTTGTCATCAGCAAGTACATCTATAATCTTCTTGTTCCAAGCAAACATGTATCCTAATACTACAGCAGTTCCAGATATTATAGAATTGTTTGATCAACTATGTTTCACTTCACTTAACATTTTATGGTAAGTTGGGGCAAATGTATAAAGCAGGGGCTTTCTTATACTTCTTAGAGACCAGGGTTGACTTTTGTGCTGGAGCCTTTGGCTAGATGTTCTGGTCTTGGACCCTATCCTCCGTACTGAAAATAATTTTAATTAAAGTACCATTATCTTTCCAGAAAAAGGAATAAAACAAAGCCAAATCCTATTTACCTCCCTCAGACTCTGTCATAGCTACTCCACTTTTGCTAAACAGATAGCCTGTATTTCATGGTATTCAATCCTTCATTCTTCATGGTTTTACCTCCTATGCACAAGTTCTCAAACATAGTTTATTTGTACCTGTTTTTCATATTACTTGAATGAAATAATCACAAAAAAAGGATCTAGGTTCTTTCATTCAGTATTACAGTTATGATAAAATTCATGTAACTCTAATTTGTTATTATGTTTCATAGTGTCTGATTTATTACAATTTATGTTATTAAAGACTCAAAGAGCTTTACTTTCTTCAATGGTTCATATCCAGCCATTTTGGTGCTGTTGTTGTTTTCAAGATAAAGATTCTCTGCGTGTAGCTCTGGCTGTCCTGGAGCTCCCTTTGTAGACCAAGCTGGCTGGGAACTCACAGAGATCTACCTGCTTCTGCCTCTCAAGTGCTGGTATTAAAAGAGTGCATCACAACCACCCAGCCCATATCCAGCCCTTTTTATTACTAATTTTCCCTGCTTGAATTATCCAAATTTTAATCAGGGAATGCCACTTTAGATTTCTTTATGCACTGTTTAGACATCTCTTTGCCTGTCATTATGGACTACATATTCTGTAGCATTAAAAGAAAAATCTTCCTGACTTGTCTTGAACATTCAGTCATTGACAGTTTAGTTTGCTATTTGTCTGAGAAGCCCAAATTCTCTTTATTAGATTATACTATCTTTAACATTGGAATTTGCACCTTAAGTGTGATAGTTTTACTTTAATATTATTCCAGCTACTTTTCTTTATTAATGTGTATCTATGATTGCCTCTGTATATTCACATTCATATCCATTTCCATACCCACAATTCTTAGGCATATACCTACATCTACATAAATCTGTCCATATTTATGTGCAAAAACATGTATTAATGTTGTTCCCATTTCAGTTCAATACTACATAGTCCATTCCAGCCTTCATCTGCATTTTTCTACTTGCAGATCTGTTTCTTCTTTAGACTTAGAGCCAATGGTCACCCAACTGTCTTAAAAAATATATCTGGAACTGAGGATGAATGTAGCTAAGTTGTAGCAGTGCTTATCTACCATACATGCAACTCTATATTCACAACCACTGTATGAATTGCATAGTAACATAAAGCTCTAAATCCTAGAACTTGAAAGCCTGCAGCAGGAGTATCAGAATTTCAAGGTCATCCTCAGGTACATAGTGAATTTGAGCTCAGCCTGGGCTACATGAAACCTTATTTCAAATAAGGTTAAGAAAAAGAGTTTCATTGGGAAGAGGGGGAATGAGAAAGTAATGTTGGTGAAAATGACTAAAATTCATTATATACATGTTTGAAAAACACAAAGAACCAGGGAGGTGGCTCAGTGGGCAAAGTTACTGCCACTAAGTGTAACATTCTGAGCAGGAGCCACATGATGAAAAGAGAGAACAGTCTCCTGCAAGTTGTACTCTGCCTTCAACAGGAGTGTCATGGTCTGCTCATGCATGTGCAGGGACACACACACACACACACACACACACACACACAAATAGATATAAAGTAAAAGATGGCTTCCTTTAATTTTTAGTTTGTTATTTTGTTTCCTATTCTGGCTAGGCTGACTTCTTTCTATCTTGATCCTGCCTTAGAGATTTTCTACATTCTGGCATACTTGATTGTTTCTCTAGCTTCATTTCAGTGCATTTTTATACTTCAATATATATTATACTCAAATTTCATCCATGTTCCAAAAATCATAAGTATACAAATCTTAAAAACAGAAATTGTAGTTGTTACCACTCTCAACCTCCTCCTCAAGGGTTTTCATCTGTGTTCTACTATCAATCCCATTAGATTCTGAGTTACTTTTTCATCGTTGTCCAAAAATTATATATAAAATTAGATATGCCTAAATTTCCATTTTGTTTTTCTTTATGTACAAAAGGGAAAATTACATATCTTAGTTTGTATTTTTGCCTCCCTATCCCAGAATTCTATCAAGTAAAATGAGCCATGTCATGAAGAATTCCATTGGTTATATGTAACATTGTTTCCTTAACTTCCTATGCAAATGCTTCACTGTTATCAGTATTGTTCAACAAAAATGTGTTAATTAAAATAATAATGAGGTTTATTTCCTTTTCCTTTGCTTTTACTTCCAAGTCCTTCTTTGGTAACTTTGGAATGTAATCTCCAGTTAAATTTTTGAAAAGGTAACTACTAAATAAATGGGTAAAGACTGTGGTGATATTGTGTTCCCCAATATATTGTGAACACTAATAAACTTATCTAGGGTCAGAGAACAGAACAGTCACTAGATATAGAGGCCAGAAAATTGTGGCACATACCTTTAATCCTAGCATTCCAAAGACAGAGATCTGTCTGGATCTCTGTGAGTTCAAAGCCACACTGAAAAAAGACAGGCATGGTGACACATGCCTTTAATCCCAGGAAGTGATGGCAGAAAGCAGAAAGGTATATAAGGCATGAAAACCAGGAACTAGAGTGGGTTAAACTTTTAGGCTTTTGAGCAGCAGTTCAGCTGGGATCCATTCCGGATGATGACTCAGAGGCTTCCAGTCTGAGGAAACAGGATCAGCTGAGGAATTGGCAAGACCTTTTAAGATTTGTGCTACAAAAGGCATAAGCACATTCATTAGATTTTTGTCAGATTATCAAATATGATTACAATGAAATACTTGACATTCCCACTAGCAGTGTATGAAAGTACTTAGTCTCCACAATCTTGCAACTGAGCATGTTGTAAATCCTCTCAAATTTTGTCAATGTGACTTGTAAGAAACTGTATGTACGTCAGTGTAGTATAAATATTCACTTTTCTTATTGTAAGAAACACTTACCTTATTTTCATTAGCTTAAGAAATGCGTTATAAAATTTTAATATTTAAAATTCAAAATTAATCATTCTCCATTATTTTCTATAGATTTTGTAATTGGACACTAATCATTTAACGGAAAGAAATTTGTTTTCCTAAGTAGTCTTTTCATTTGTCTTTTGTTGATTCCTCCCCATCTTCCTCACTGTCTCTCCCCCTTCCTCATTTGTCATATAATTTTCTTCATTTATGTAGTAGACTTTTACATTCTCTCATTGTTTCTGGACTACAGGTTCTAGAGGAGACAGTTGGGCTTCTTGACTTTGGGTAAGCTACTAAAGCATTATTTTCTCAACACGTTTTAATTACATATGTTGGTCTTGCTGGTCCCATTGGCACAACGCAGCTTTAAATCTGCTAAAACTATAGCTTCCTTTGATTTTCTTCATGTTTTTATTCTGATTCTTGGGTCAGCTTGAGCACATGAGGTTTCAATTGGCCTATGATCTTCTCCTTCTGATTAGTCAAGTTGTCTTGACGCTAGAGCACTGGACTAGGAAATTAGCCTTTGAAAGACTTCCAGCTCCCACAATTGGGAAAGTAGATTATATTATATTTATATTTGTCTCTCTATATATTTATCTATATTTTGATTCTCTACTCACCTATCGTTTTCAGATGAACACTCACAGATAGAGAAGTGTTTCCATGGGTTAGGTTTTTTTTTGGGAAATGCTGCAAGACAACACTTGTTTCTCTTTGAAGACTCAAATATATGATGCCATAATAATATCTCTAAAATAACCTATAAGAAAGAAAACTTTGACTATGCTGATTATGACCTTGGACTATTGCTGAAATATTGTATCTGGAAATTTATTCATATCATGGAGATCTAATTTTATACACAAATAATTTTGTGTTATCCATAATATATCTACATCTCTCTATATATTTAGATGCAGTATTCCAATCCAAACACAGCAGGGTTAAGTGGACAATAAGTATTTTTCATTTTCTCAACATTGAATATGAAAGCTATAACTTTGGTTAGTCTTTGTACTAACAATACTAAACTTTTCCCTAAAGGATTATTCCTTTTAGTTAGTGATCAATAAAGCTGTGAAAGTAATCACTATTAATTTCCCTCTCAGTTTTCCATTAGTACTAAGAAAACTCACAATTACTAAAAGGGTTAGGTACTGAACACATGTTCCAATTGCTCACTTCACGTAGACAACAAGCCAAGAAAGCAAGTGGGGATTGAAATCAATTCCAAGCTCTTCTAAATGTCATTTGCTTCTTGGGGAAGAGCTGTGTACTGTGGGAGTAAGCAATGTCTTTTCTAATTAGTATAAAGGATCCATCTGTGCACCAAGATTCCTACTATTGGGATATGCACACCTGGAGTTGTGTTTATATTGAATCATAACCAAGAGTCTATATTTCTCTGTGTCTAATGCATCTAAACTATCAAGGAAAGTTTCTTTATTATTTTCATTTTGCTAGATAGGATACAGTGTACTTTGTGGACAACAAATAATCTGCTCATAATCCCACAAGTAACCTGAGTTCAAGCTGCATTTATTTATCTCCCATTAAAAGAAACCATATTCTAAAAAAAGAAAAAAGAAATTGTGCTCTGAGACTGTTACTCTCATGCACTGTATTTATTAATGTCATGTTATTTTTTTTATTTGTATTTGCTTTCTTGCACATTAAAAAAATCACGATTATGATTCCAACAGAAAATTAATGTCTCTATAATGTGAAATGAAATCTGATAGGAGGTACTGAATGGAGGAAAGTAACCATCAGTAAGGGGAGTAGTCAGAGAGGAGAGTGGAGGATTAATGGCCATCAGTATGTGAAGCCGGCAGATAGGGAAGGGGAAGATCAATAACAAAGTATGTCTAAAAATTCCACAATGACACAAAATACGTAGTGTTATCACTTTCAAAGGTACAAATTCCTCTATTCTGGAGTTATTATATATGTAATTTTGCATTTGTTTCTAATTTTATTCTGAAAATTTATTCTGCATGTTGTATTGACTTTTCAATCCAAGCTTGTTTTTCTTTCTACTTTATAAGTACCTGCATCCAATATGGAATAGAAGTATGCATCTAAGCATGTTCTATGATGTTTCTAAGGAATACACAATAGTAAATAATGTTAATATGTTAGGCTTATAAATATCAGGGATTGTGTACTAAAATTGTTTTATTTTGAAATACTGCCAGTTTATATTTTACATTGTTGAAATAGAGTTGTACATTTAGGCATCTCTAATCATAATAATAAAACTCCCCTGTCCCATAAAAAGTAGTTATTCCTTTATTGTCAAAATTTTGAAATGACAGTGCTCCTTACAAAGTCTCTTAAGGAAAATATTTAATAAATTATCCTCTAAAATGTGCAGATGATTCACTAGGTGGCAGATGAATGAATATTTTTGGAATATGAAATTTTAGTAATGATTTACAAAAAAGTAGAAACCTATAAAAATGAGCATTACTAACAGAAGGAACTTGAAATGGAATATTTTTTGATACATATTCATTTTCCCAAATATTATTATCCTGAAAAAGCAAATAAGGGAGCCCCATTGATTGCTGAGTGAAAAGGTTGAATCATGTGATTCAGTTCATAGCTTGTGAAACTTCACATAAGAAAATATGCAAAACATGTAAGGCAAAACATCATATATTATAACTGCAAAACAACATTTATTTATAAAAACATTACAAACAGGGAAATGATGGAGCATATACATGTGCCTGTACTCCACAATTCCATAGTGAAGATTGGTCATAGGTCTGTACAAGCCAGAATGAAGTACACAAGATGAACCTTCCTAGCAAACCTCTAAATATGCACTTATTTTTTATGTGGGTCAGGGGAAAACTGTGTTACAAAGGTACAGAGGAACTCCCTCATCAAAGAAGTCTTTGTTAGAAATGGAGAATTCTGATAGGAACCTGTAACTTTGCTGAGTTTACTCAGAGTATATGAGCCACCTTTTATGCTATTAAAATGAAAAATTAGTTTAATTTCACAATTCTCTTGAAATTTACTCAGTGTAACTTGAAGGATCATTTCATAGCTTTCTCAGGATATGGTATAGTCATAATTGTACTATCAAACATTTTTTGGTTTTTCTTTCTTACCTGCTCAGAATTTCAGAATTTTACTTTTCTTTCTTTCTAGGAAACTATTATTATTTTATTATTATTATTATTATTATTATTATTATTATTATTATTATTATTATATTTTCCCAATCAAAAATTCTTTTTTATAACTTTTCCCCTTTGCTCAATATTTTTTCTTTTATAATATTTATTTATTTATAAAGAAACTGTTTTCATAACGAATTCTGCTTTGGTATTTTCTTCCTCTACTTCTTGAACAACAATAGCAGGGTGAGCCTATCCTGCCATACCAAGCATAACCAGTAATTTTTCATGAGTACAGTTTTCCCCAAGGCGATGGACAGAGATCATCTGCCTGATGGGGACATGAAAACCAGGATGCCACAGTTACCAGCAGTATGTTCTTCCTTAAGAGAGAATCAGCATAAAAGAATCAGTAGCAAGAGTTGGAGACTGGGACCAGAAATAACTAATGACATTAAGATTTGTATTTAGGTGTAACAGAAACCAAGACCACATTTCTTTTGTATAGTATAGTTAAAATATGGGACCGGACCTGTCCTTAGTGCGTGAGCTGGCTGTTTGGAACCTGGTACTTATGCAGGGACACTTTGCTCAGCCTGGGAGGAAGGGACTGGACCTGCCTGGACTGAATCTACCAGGTTGAACTCAATCCCCAGGGGAGTCTTTGCCCTGGAGGAGATGGGAATGGGAGTTGGACTGAGGGGAAGGAGAGGGGAGCAGATGGGGGGAGGACAGGGGAATCCGTGGCCGATATGTAAAATTAAATTAAGTTATAAAATAAAAAAATTAAAAATATCATCTTTAATTAATTTAAATTGAATTTCTCTTTCCTGCACTTTTCTGAGCCATAACTGCTGCAACAGTGGCCAAAGCATTCTGCTACTCCTGTTTCTTCATTCAGAATTAATCATTGCAGTTCTCCTTCAGACAATGAGATATTTCTGACTTTGGAGTGGTCAATGGAATTTAAAGATTTACTAACAAATAGCTAACAATTCATGCTTTGGGCACCAAAAGGCATATTCTTGGTAGTGTATAATTCTCTATTGTAAAAGGCAACATGAAAACTGTATGGCAACACTTGAGAGTAAAAACATCCCCAGAAAATTCTATAGTACAATAATACTAGAAATAACAGCAATAGTATAATCAGTTATGAAATCTTCTATGATAATTTTCAATTTATCATATAATTTGAAAACATATTTTATAAAACAAGCATTAAGCTTTTCACTCCTATGTAAAAGAAATACTGACAATCTTTATTTTAATAAAGTATTGTAACATGAAATTTAAGACAATTTTCATACATAATTTAATTTCTTTTAATAATATATAGAAATAACATTGCTGGACATGTGGTATATGAAAAATGGAATTCTGCTAGTGCTTTTTAGCTTATTATGTTTTTTTAAGTTCATAAGCTTTTGTGACATTATAGATATTTGAATATTAAATAATTAGGTAATTAGAAACTCAGTATTTTAATATTCTCTTCTGTTGTATACATCAGTAGTTCTGTTCAAAGTCAATTAGAAAAACTTTAAAATTTGTAATGAATAAAAGTTTTGTTTTTCCTTTAAAGAAATGTTCATCATCCTTAGCCATTAGGGAAATGCAAATTGAAACCACTCTGAGATTCCATCTTATGCCTGTCACAATGGCTAAGATCAAAAACACAAATGGCAGCTTATACTGGAGAGGATGTGGAGCAAGGGGAACACTCCTTCTTTACTGCTGGGGTGCAAACTTGTTCAGTCACTTTGGAAATCAATATGGCAGTTCCTCTGAAAACTAGCAACCAATCTACTTCAAGATTCAGTTATACCAGTCTTCAGAGTATAGTCAGATGATACGAAATCATACCACAAGTAGTCTTACTCATGTCCATAGCAGCATTATTGGTAATAGCCAGAACCTGGAAACAACCTAGATGCCCCTCAACTGAAGAAGGGATAAAGAAAATGTGGTACATTTACACAATGGAGTATTACTCAACTGTTAAAAACAATGATATCAGGAAATTTGAAAGCAAATAGATGGAATTAGAAAAAGTCATCCTGAGTGAGGTAACCTAGACCCAGAAAGACAAACGTGGTATGTACTCACTCATAAGTGGATATTAGTATAAAGGATAACCATACAGCCATAGCCCAAGGAAGCCAAGAAGCTTTCAATGAATACTTTTCAATGGGAAGCAAGATATTAAACACTTCTGGAATTCCAGGTCTGTGCTATCTACCCAAACAGTTTAAGAGCTATGACTCAACAATATTGCAAGCTGGATTTCATCTTAATGCTACATTAGCTGAATGAGCACTATTTACTGTGACAGAGTATAAACTCAACTATTGAGTCTTTAGCAATAACTAATGAAGAGTTTGTAATACAAAATAACCAAGCATTGTCTGATAGAAGCACAATTGAAATGATGGCAAAAATATAACATTCTGCTATCAGACAACATAATTAATGTTTAGCTGTAAGGTTTCTGAATTCTTTTATTTTAAGGTAGTGGACTAGAAAAACCTGCATTTGACAATAGAACTTTGTTTTTTTATTTTTATAAATTTTGTTTTAGACATCAGATTTACATGTTAAACTTTGACACTC
This sequence comes from Peromyscus nudipes, assembly GCA_902168325.1. Taxonomy (NCBI): domain Eukaryota; kingdom Metazoa; phylum Chordata; class Mammalia; order Rodentia; family Cricetidae; genus Peromyscus; species Peromyscus nudipes. Next base: position 14,708 of record CABHPH010162137.1, on the reverse strand, counting down.
AAACCAAGAAACATTTGACAGGGAATCCAATGACCATAATATGGAAACCCTATTGATGGACTATTAAGCATTTGAAAGCAGACTCCCTTTTACATCACCCAAATTTTCACCAGACACACAGGAATTCATGTGGTTCATTTCATATCAGCTGCTTTGTGTCTGAATGATTTGATGACATGTTGCTAGGATCAGCAGATTGTTTCATGTTCACCAGGGATCTGGACAATATAAAATTGCCATGAGAATGACACTGTTAACTCCAGTGGTGTCTCTGACTGTTTTTCCTCCCTAGCAGGAACTTTCAGAGACATGGGAAGTCAAATGTCCCTGAGATATCATTTTATATCCTCTGCTTTAGCTTCAATTTATTTTCTTTTCCCCCGCTGAAGAAATCTGCATCCCATAAATTGGTTACATTCATTTACAATATTCTGAAAGCTTTGTAAAAATATTTACCCTCTAGGAATTCTTGGTTTCTTCAACTATAAAATAGAGGTAAAACCCTAGTGATGAAAACACATAATAATGGATGGATGCATTTGGCCATAGTTCCCGGCACATGACAGGAGCTCAATGCATGTCAAATCTTCAGTATCATTGTTCCTTCTGATTAACAACAATAACAATAGAGGCATGGTTATAACTTTGAGGATGTCAGTGCAGTTTAAAAGAACCCATTTTCTCAATAAAACATTGCCCCATCCCTGTGTGTAGTCGTGTGGGTGGCAGAAACCATAGCAACAACGCACAATGTCATTCTGTGCACTATTGATTGGACCAGTGCGGGACACAGGCCTGAGCTGAGTTAATCAGATTCTCTCTCTTAGGAATGTGAAATTGCCATGCAGCTCTGTGAAGGCTGGGATAGAGGGACTCATAAATCTTAAAAAGAGAAAAAGCCTTCTGTCTTATTTGTAAAAAGTCTGAGAGAAAAAAGATTTTCAGGATAATAACAATGAATCAGATAGGGAAGCAAAAACACTAGCAAGGGAAAGAGCTGCCTGCATGCTCCCAACCTTCCTTTGCCTAGTTTCTCATAGCCTGACTTTCTTTGAATTTTAGGAGAAAATCCAATATCCATTTATAAACACACATGTATGTTTAAACTGTTTTTAGTTCTCCTCAGCTATGTGCATTCAGAAGATATTCAACCAAAGTAATACATCAAATAATGATCACCAAACTATATTATTTGTCAGGAATAATATTTGAACTTGTATTTTATTTTATTGCCATATAATATCAATGTTTCTGTGATATTATGATAGAATTATATGAAGGATTTTAATAAAATTCCTTTCTAAATTCCTCATTTGTATGTTTAAGTGAACAAGAAACATTAAACTAAATTTTCTTCTCAGAGATTAGTTTTAGGGCCAAAATAAAAGATTTTACTTGAAATGTAAATAAATCAAATTATAATTGCTTGAAATGCATACTGGAATTTATTATTTTAAGAAAAGCATAGGTTTATATATTTACTTAGTGGAAAATATGCTGAGTTTTAAGTTAAATAATTATTTGTAAATCATAATATAAAACATTATTGTTTTCCAAAGCATCCAATAATCATGGCATAATTTATTAATTACATTTATATGATAGTTGACTTAGCTCCTCAAGTTATAACTTTGGGCTTGGGTTACTCAAATTATGCTTAATTTCACAATGCATTATCTTGGTAGAATTGGCTGAATGTTTAAGTGATGCTTAACACAAAATGACTAAGAATAGCAACAAAACTAAAAAGAAAGCACTTAAAGAAAGAAAAAAATGTGGAAAAATTACTAAAAATTACTAAAATGATGGTGTGAAAAATGCTGAAATGGGGTTTCAAAAGAAAATTAAATTCATTGTAACAAAGCAAATTATGATTATCTGTGAGCATATGTGTAGAAGATAGCTTCCACTAATTTAAAAAGCATGTGGTTCACATGCAGCAAAGGTGCTGCATATTGCCTGTCAGGGTCACTTAGTGTTTAAGAGACTCAAACTGATTAGAACACTCTTTGAAAAATAATGACAAGCACTGAGACCAGTGGAGCACTGTTCTAGAAACTAAGAAGAATGAATCTCCTACTAAAATCAGGAACAAGGCAAGGCTGTCCACTCTTCTCATATCTATTCAATATAGTACTTGAAGTTCTAGCTAGAGCAGTGAGACAACAAAAGGAGATCAAGGGGATACAAATTGGAAAGAAAAAAGTCAAACATTTGCTATTTGCAGTTGATATGATAGTATACATAAGTGACCACAAAATTCTACGAGGGAACTCCTAAAACTGATAAACACTTTCAATAATGTGGCAGGATACAAGATTAACTCAAAAAAATCAGTAGCCCCCCTAGACACAAATGATAAATGGGCCAAGAAATAAATCAGAGAAACATCATCCTTTACAATAGCCAAAAAATAATATAAAATACATTGGGGTAACTCTAACCAAGCAAGTGAAAGACCCACACAACAAGAACTTTAAGTCCTTAAAGAAAGAAATTGAAGAAGATATTAGAAAATGGAAAGACCTCCCATGCTCATGAATAGGTAGAAACAACATAATAAAAATTGCAATTTACCAAAAACAATCAACAGATTCAGCACAATCCCCATCAAAATCCCAACACAATTCTTCACAGACCTCAAAAGAACAATACTCAACTTCATATGGAAAAACAAAAAACCCAGGATAGCTAAAGCAATACTTTACAATAAAGCAACTTCTCTAGTCCTCACCATCCTTGACTTCAAGCTCTACTATAGAGCTATAGTAATAAAAACAGCTTTGTGTTGGCATAAAAACTGACATGTGGAACAATGGAATCAAATTGAAGACCCTGACATTAATCCACACACCTATGAACACCTGATTTTTGACAAAGAAGCTAAAATCCATGTAATGGAAAAAAGAAAGCATATTCAACAAATGGTGCTGGCATAACTGGATATCAACATGTAGAAAGTTGCAAATAGATCCATATCTATCACCATGCACAAAACTCAAGTCCAAGTGGATCAAAGACCTCAACATAAAACCAGTTACACTGAACTTCATAGAAGAGAAAGTGGGAAGTAGCCTAGAAGGCATTGGCACAGGAGATCACTTCCTAAATATAACACCAGTAGCATAGACACTGGGAGCAACAATTAATAAATGGGACCTCCTGAAATTGAGAAGCTTCCATAAGGCAAAGAACACAGAAAATAAGACAAAATGACAGCCTAGAGAATGGGTAAAGATCTTCATCAACCCCACATCTGACAGAGGGCTGGCTGATCTCCAAAATATAGAAAGAACTCAAGAAACTAGACATCAAAATACCAAGCAATCCAACTAAAAATGGACAGAGATCTAAACAGGGAATTCTCAACAGAAGAATCTCAAATGGCTGAAGGACATTTAAGGAATTGCTCAACATCCCTAATCATCAGGGAAATCACAATGACTCTGAGATACCATCGTACACCTGTCAGAATGGCTAAGATCAACAACACTGATGGCAACTTATGTTGGAGAGGATGTGGAGCAAGGCGAACACTCCTCCACTGTTGGTGGGAGTGCAAACTTGTACAGCCACTTTGGAAATCAGTATGGCAGTTTTTCAGAAAATTGGGAATCAATCTACCTGAAGACCCAGTTATACCACTCTTGGGCATATCCTCAAAGGATGCTCAATCATACCACAAGAACACATGCTCAACTATGTTCATAACAGCATTATTGGTAATAGCCAGAACCTGGAAACAACCTAGATGCCCCTCAACTGAAGAATGGATAAAGAAAATGTGGTAGATATACACAATGGAGTATTACTCAGCTGTAAAATAATGACATTATGAAATTTGTGGGCAAATGTATGTAACTAGGAAATATCATCCTGTGTGAGGTGAACCCAGACTCAGAAAGACAAATATGGTATGTACTCACTCATAAATGCATACTATATGTAAAGCAAAGGATAATCAGACTACAGTCCACAGCTACAGAAGCTAGGAAACAGGAGGCTCTTAAGAGGGATGCATGGATCACCTTGGAAAAGGGTAATAGGTGAGATCCACATGAGTAAAGTGGGGGTGATGGGGGCAATAGAGTAGAAGAGATTGGGGAAGAGAACATAAGGGAACAGTATGATCCAGCTGGAACAGGGACAGAGTAGGAGAGCAATGTAAGAGATATCTTGATAGAGGGAGACATTATGGGGTTAGGGAGAAACCTGGAGCTAGGGAAATTCCCAGTAATCCACAAGGACGACCCCAGATTAGACTACTGGCAATAGTGGAGAGGGTGCCTGAACTGTCCTATCCTAGTAATCAGATTGGTGAACACCCTAACTCATCATAGAGCCTTCATCCAGTATCTGATGGAAACAGATGCAGATATCCACAGCCAAGCACCAGGTGGAGCTTCAGGAGTCCAGTTGAAGAGAGGGAAGAGGGATTATATGAGCAAGGGGGGCGGGTCAAGATTATGATGAGGAAATCTACAGAGACAACTGAACCAACATCATATGAACTCATGAACATTAGCCCCACAGCTGTGGAACCTGCATGGGACCAGACTAGGTCCTCTGCATAGGTGAGACAGTTGTGAAGCTTGGTCTATTTGATGGGCCCCTGGCTGTGGGATCAGGATCTATCCCTAGTGCATGAGCTGGCTTTCTGGAGCCCATTACCTATGGTGGGAATCCTTGTTCTGCCTTGATGCAGTGGGGAGGGGCTTGGTCTTGCCTCAACTAAATGTACCTCGCTTTGCTGACTCCTCATGGGAGGCTTTACCCTTTTGGAGGAGGGGAAGGGGATGGAGAGTTGAGGACAGGGGGAGCCTGCGGGGAGCAGAAGGAAAGATGAGAAGGCTATCTATGGTTGGTATTTAAAATTAATAAAATAATTCTTCAATAAAAAGAATGAAACTCATATGAAATTGAGTAATGCCACATAAGAATGAATTCATGAAAACATTACCTGAAAATTTCTCATACTTCATTATTTCTTGTATCCTATAGTAATACAGACTCCATAATACTGTACTTTTAGAATAACTGGCTCATTATTATGACTTAAAGATCAAATGCACATTACAAGTTTTATATCTCAAGCTGTTTAATTTATCCTCTTTACTTTCTCAAGTAGCATGATGAGGAAAATAGCATTTTGTTGTGATATATACATATTATTAGTTGTGTTGATTTTAGCTTGTTATGTTTATCAAGTTCTTATTTTTTTAAGTCTGCCACCTAGATATGACAATATCACCTGCCAGACATTTAGCTATGTGTTCCTGCTGCTAAAAGTTCCTTCAACCTCTGATTTGTTGTCTCTAATATGTTAGCGTTTACAGAATAAAAAAAAAAAAACTGAGCTACTGTAAGTAGAATCTTGGGTGGTATGTGAGTATAAATACCCTCTTTCAGGGTTGGAAAGGTTTTATAGAATTTAAAAGGCAGGAAAAGACGTAATCAAGTTCTATTGTGACTATTTAGGGAACAAGGTGAAATTTAATATTTATGCCATTGCTTGATTAGGAATAGCTTACACGAAATCAACAGGATATATGATGTACTCACATAGAAAATAACTTACCAAATTTAAAAATAAAATTCACACAAAACATTTAACCTCTAAAGACATATTACTGGAAATTGAAAATAGTGTACAGTTCTTATCAGTGAACTACCTAGAGACTACCTTCCACTTGCAATGCACATGTCCCTGGGAAAACTCTAGGATATTATTTGTGTATCTCTTCAAAAAGACCTTGTGATCTCGTCCTTACTTTGTTCCTATCAATCCTATGCCTTCTTTTATTCATTCATTGGAAAATGAATCCAGGAGTAGATGCCAAACTCACTTACCCTGGAACTGTCAATGTTGTTCCTACCCAACTAAGAAAGCTATCACACCGATAGGAGCGAAGACGGCTCAGCAGTCAAGAGCGCTTCTTGCTCTTCCGGAGGAATCATGTTTGCTTATCACCACCCATTTTACTTGGCTCACAACTGCTTATATTTCCAGGTCCAAGGGATCCAATATTCTCTTGTGGACCAATGTGCAAAACTCCCACTTATACATGAATTAAATAAAAGTAAATAAATAAATAAATAAATAAATAAATAAATAAATAAATAAATAAATAAATAAATAAATAAAATATTAGGGCACAGAGGTAAATCCCAGCCCCTTGTCATATAGTTCATCTTCAAGAGTTTGAGACAGGTATGTGTAGCATGAATCTTAAACGTTCTTATTAATAAAATCAAATTTGAGCCAGGTATTGGGGTGAACACTGGAAGGTCAGGGAGACAGAATAAGCCACAGCTACCTCACCTCGCCAGATCTTCAGCTGGTCTTGTTTCCTCAGACTGGAGGCCTCTGAGTCCTCATCCAAAATGGGTCTCAGCTGAACTGCTGCTAGAAGCCTGAAAGCTTAACCAGGCCAAATGCTTCTCCAAGCCAAAATGCCTCTAGTTTCTGGTCCTCACGCTTTATATACCTTTCTGCTTTCTACCACCACTCCCTGGGATTGAAGGCTTGCTTTCTGGGATTAAAGGCGTGTGTCACCATGCTTGGCTGTTTCCAATGTGGCCTTGAACTCGCAGAGATCCAGAGGGATTTCTGTCTCTGGAATGCTAGGATTAAAGGCGTGTGCTACCACTGCCTATCCTCATGTTTAATATTGTGGCTGTTCTGTCTCTGACCCCAGATAAGTTTATTAGCATACAAAATATTTGGGGGAATACAATACCACCACCAGTATGTCATATTCTCCATATTTAATACTTAAGACTGCTTTGATTTTTCTTCAAAGCATCACTATTCCAAAAACAATTGGTTTTAATTTGTAATTAGCCTCACCAACAGTACAAGATTATTCAATAGTTCATAATTGTGAGAAGCACCTTAAAGTTTTCGGACCATTGGAGCACTTTCCTAAGCCCTGTGGCAATATCTTATCACAATGACTCATATGAGTACATTATGGCAACATCTTCACTATGTCAATAGTTGTACAAGTAGGAATTGAACACACATATCCCAGATTCAGTACACTACATTTTCCTCTAAAGAATAATCTGCTTCTAAGTTGTCAAAGTCTGGAGCATTCTGTTCCAGAATCACAGAAGAGTAGAACAGACACCATACACACACACACACACACACACACACACACACACACACACACACACGAAAAGTAATTACATTTCAGTGTCACAAAGGCTTCTGCAGTTTAGTCAAACATTCTCAGCTCAGACAAAATAGCTTCTTGTCATTTACACAAGAGCAATTGCCTTTTACTGCCTTTTTCTTGTATTCAGTGAAACATAACAGTCTAAAGTTTCTTGCAAAAATAGGATGTTACAAGTGAATAATAAGCTTGGTTTCAGTGATTATAGTATTTTTATGGTCAATGAAGTTTTGCACATTATATCTAAATTCTAGATGACAGCCTTCAAAAGGTAACTCAAACACAAATAGGACTAGCCTCATGGCTCTTTGACTTTCCACAACTTTACAAAATATATATATCTCTAATTTAAATTTCCTTACATACAGTTGAATAGGAGCAGGAAGTTCTGGTGTATTATTGCCCAGCATGGTGACTATAGGTAGTAATGTACTGTATATTTCAAAAAGTTTATGTAAAAGGAGGGCTGAGAGAATGCTCAGTGGTTAAGATCACTGGCTGCTTTCCCAGAAGACCTGGGCTCCATTTTCAGCACCCACATAGTGATTCACAAAAATCTCTAACTCTAGTTTCGAGAGTATCAGACATTCTCTTCTTGTCTCCACAGCCACTGCATGAACATGGCACATAAACGTGCATGCAGATAAAGCAATCATATACATAAACCAAAGTTGAAAAAAATAAGTTATGTAAAGGGGGGTTGGATATTTCCCCACAAGGAACTGAAAAAAAAAGATGAGTATGCTTTTACCACTTTTAAACAGTACACAGTATATAAACACATCAAAATGTCACATGATGCCCTATTTACGTTTCTAGCTTTTTAAATACAATTTGAAAAAGAGGTTTAAATTTTAAAAGAAGCTGCATATCATAGTGCTTCACAAATATATGTCCTAAAAATACTTACTAAACATTCCCTTCTTCTAAATATTCATCCTCATTGTATTTACAAAGAAAACAACACCTCTATGATTATCTGCTCTGTATTTTTACCGTCAGACTGATTTTTATTTGTCTTTGTCTATCATCTTCATAATACCGTGTTGGAGTTAATAGTTGTTATGACTAGTATGGTGAGACCTTGACTCTGTTTAATGCTTTCTTATAATATTCATAGGAAAATTTTGAATAGTATTCTCCACTTGTCATACCAGGAAGAGACAGTTTTTAAAATATTTTTTCTTGTGTTCCTCAGATTCCATCATATATTTTTCATACACCCACTCATTTATTTATTTCCCAGAATTTTACGATGTGCTTACTTCCATTCTAGGAACTAAAAGAATGGATTTAATGAACTGAACTATATGATATGTTCTTTGTACTTTTCAACAACATATTTCTGACTTAAGGAGGTAGTGACAGCTTTCTTGGGTTAGAGTAAATGAGAATGGCAGGTCAGAATATGAACGTGGCATAAAAACTAGAAATGTCCTATTCCCATAGTTTATACTTTAGAAACTACCCTTGATTACACTAATCTGTGTAACATTATTATGCATTGAAATTCACCACTAAATGTAGATTGCAGAAATAGTCCACTATTGTTGACAATTAAAGATCAAGGCCACTGCACTAAGAACTCATTATCTTCACAGTCAATATCATGAAAGTATTATATTTGAATAAAGAGGGCAGCTTTGCTCCTTGGAAAAGTTTAACGAATGTCTACTGCTACTGTCATGATCGGAGGCCCATCTCTCAGGGAATTTTAGATCATGTATGGCTGACAATTCTTACTGACCACCACACTTGTGAAAACATGTAGAAATGAAGAAGAAACTGCTTCTTAATTATTTTATGTCATAGAATGGAGAAAGTTTCAATATACATCTCCATACATAACATTAGATACAACAAACATTGCAAAGAGAGTCGCTTTCAATTTCTGTAGCATTTAAAGTTTGATACCTCTAAGCCACCAAGGGATAGCAACACACAATTCACATCTTGTTGAAACAAATAAAAATGAAGCCTCATAACTATCTGTGTTGATTGATATATAGCTGAATCATTTTTCCAGTGCTCCAGTGCACTGTACTTCAGAATTATGCTTTACACATGTTGTAGGGCTGTAATATCTGGTCTTCCTTTATGATTTCTGCTTTTAGCTATCTGAAATTTTTTGGTGAAATCTCCACTAAATGACTGTAGTCCCTCTGCTTGAATTAAAGTCTCCAAATGTATTTTGTGTGATTTCATATCATTTTGAACTTTATAATGTAAGCTATGAATAATTCACTTTGGTGGAAAAAGAGACATCTAAAGGTGAATAAGTGAATAGCTAGAATGATGCATTTTAAATATAGTCCTTGGGCACTTTAAATTCCTAAGCTGTTTTGTAAGCCAAAAATAAAGCATAAAAAGGTTTGAAGGTTGTCATCCACATCTAAAAAATAAGCATAAAAGCTTTGCAGCAAAACAGTTACACAGAAAGAATTTACAGGAAAATGGAAAAAGGATAAAATACATTAAAGATAGTAGAAAATATAATATATAATTCTCCTAATAGAGAAAACAAACTATTGATACTCCAGAGCCCCTAAATAAATAAAAACGAAACTTTCTTAGAGCACGTGTAAGTTTTTATGACTTGCAATTTTGCTGTTATAGAAAGCATAAAACAAGGCAGACGTGGTGCATCTCTGTAATTTCAGCATTCATAAGGTGATGGTGAGGGAGGGTCACAAATCTGAGCACAATCTGGAGTGCATACTGAGAGCAAGACCAACCTGGGCTACATAGAGAGACTATGTCTTAAGAACAGAAAAACGGAGAAGTAAAAATGTAACTGTTTAGAGTTTGTTTAAATTATTTTGATATTGTTAGGATGAAATGTATAAATTGCTTTCTATTTTAATGACAATTTTTAATTTATTGATGCAAAAATGACATATTAAGTAATAAATACAATTAATTTTTACTTTTATGTTTTCATTATTCATTTTAGTGAAAATATTTCCAGTTATTTATACTGTGAATATAATTGTTTTTTGGTCCACTCATTTACTATAACACTAATTATGTGAAAATTTAGTTAAAGTAGCACAACTAGCTGTTCTCTAATTTAAGATAGGACTAAATTTTTAATATAATAAATAATTTATTAATTTTATTTTACTAAACATCTAGATATTGCTCAACTTATCCACATATGATAACAAAATTTTTACTATCTTTGCGATTTTGTGAAATTAAGTCATATAAAACATGGAGTTTAAGATAATATTTTCTGTATTTATATTTTTAAAAGCAAGAGAATAGCACCGTTTTGTGAGATTGATCAGTGTGTAACTGAAAATATGAGAACCTAAGATCTTATCCCTAACACCTAGGTAAAAAGTTAAGTGTGGTAGCATCCACTAATCCTGGGTCTGGGAGGCACAGACAAGAGGACTTCAGGGCCTTGTTGGCCAACCTGTATAGCCAAATCAGTGATGTTCAGGTTCAGAGACCCTGTTACAAAAATAAGGTAGAGAGTGATTGAGGAAGAAATCAGACTTCAATCTCTCTATTATAGATTTCCATGCATGTGCACAGTGAGAGAGAGAGAGAGAGAGAGAGAGAGAGAGAGAGAGAGAGAGAGAGGTACAATGTGGCAGTTTTGATACAAATTTTCTGTTATTTATTCACTACACATACTACTGCTTTTATTTTATATTGAATTTTACCTAAAATACGAGGGCACACAGCCTATAGACCTCCATATATATTCTTACACAGAACCTTACAAATGACTCTATGTATATTCTTACACAGAAACTTGCAAATGATAAGAGAGGGTAAGCCTAAAATAAATGACACTTCGTTTGATTCTAGAAAATGGCTATACCATTGCACATTTTTTTTTTAGCGTATTGGAGTATATCTTTTTAGCCTTGAAATTTAGAAATACATAATTTTTTTTTTGTTTTTTCGAGACAGATTTTCTCTGTGTATCTTTGCGCCTTTCATGGAACTCACTTGGTAGCCCAGGCTGGCCTCAAACTCACAGAGATCCGCCTGCCTCTGCCTCCCGAGTGCTGGGATTAAAGGCGTGCGCCACCACCGCCCAGCTAGAAATACATACTTTATACTGTGTTCTGGAATCGGGTTTCAGGTATCCCAGGTAGACCTCAAACTCACCAGGTAGCTGAGAATGACCATGAACTTCTCATACTCCTGTCTTACTCTCCAAGTGCTGGGATTACAGGTATTCACTATCAGACACCGTTTATACTATACTAATGATGGAATACGGGGTCCTTTTCATGCCAGGCAAGAACTGCCAACTGATCTACATTCCCAGATCTGTAATTTGTATTTAAATAAATATCATTTGCAGATTATTTTCAACCAGTCAAAAAATGGCAGGATGTGACAACAGCATACTAACAATCATATTGTCAATTTTTAATGAAGTATTATTCGTGTGTGTGTGTGTGTGTGTGTGTGTGTGTGTGTGTGTGTGCCTGAGTGTATGTGTGTGCACGATGCTTATACAGGTGCCTGTGGATACCAGAACCTATAGAACTGAAATTGAAGGCATTACTGCCACCCTAAATGGGTGCTAGAACGTGAACCCTGATCCTTGGTAAGAGCAGTTTGCGCTGTCAACTACTAACCCACACCTCCAGCTTCAAATGCCTATTTTTAATTCAAGAAATCACTATCATCAATTATTTTCAGCACTTTAAAAATATTTCTATATTTTGTGGGTAGTAAGTAGTAATTATATTATGAATATAATAAAATATACAATTTTGATCACTACTTTACCAGTATTTATACAAATTTAACTATTTCCATTTCCAAGGATCCTAATGCCCCTTAAGTCATTTATGCAAACAATGTACTTCTTTTAAAAAAGTTAGATTAAATGAAAACTATGCTTTATTTTAAGGTTATATAAAAATTTATTCTCATTTTATTTACATTAAGTAAAGATAAAGATATTTGAAAAAGTTAAATGGATAAAATTCCTTCATTTTATGTTGCCACTTTACAACCTCTTTCATCAATGTATAATAAGACATCTTCAACAATCTTATGAAACCCTGTCCTGGTTAATTTTTGTCCATTTGACAAGATCTCGAGTTATCTGGAAAGAGGGAATCTCAATTGAAAAAATGCCTGCATAAGATTGGGGTGGTCCTGGGTTTTTATTAAAAAAAAAAAAACAGAGAAAAACAGACTGAACAAGCTACAGTGTAAAAGCCAGTGAGCAGCACTCTTTCATGGTCTCTGCTTCAGCTCTTGCCTCGAGGCTCCTGTCCTGATTTCACTTGGTGATAGAGTGTGACATGGGAGTTGTAAGACAAAATAAATCCTTTCTTCCCCAAGTTGTTTTTGGTCAAATTATTTTATCATAGCAATATAGATATAAGTAAGATAAACCCCTTCAAGACTTTTTTCCTTAGGGGAAAAATCTCTTATCTCAGTAGTAATAAAATTCTGACAAAACGAAGGTACTTGAAGAAAATAAAATACTGAATTTTATTATTTGAATTGAAAATAACTTGAAATAATTATTTAATACAATGTGCTATTTCATTCCATGTATACATTATAGAATGATTCAACTAAAGTAACTGTAAATCAATTATACCAAATATTTGCCATTTTATGGTGAAAACATTCAGAATCCTCTACTTTGATTGTTCTAAAATACACCAAATATTGTACTACACAAAACAATGTCTGCAGTTACCAGCACTAAGAACATCCTCCTTCACCTAGTTAAATCATATTCATTGTTAAATATTTCTTATTGTTTTCTCAAATTACTAGTTTATTGTCGCTATTTGTATTTGTTAGTTTTTTGTCAACTTGATATGAACTAGAGTCACCTAGGAAGGAGGGTACTTGAATTGAGGAATTGCCTTCCTCAGACTGGCCTATGGGCATATCTGTGGAGTCTTTTTATTGATTAATGATCAATGTAGGATGACCTATCCCACTGTGGCTTGGTGCCACCCCTGAGCTGGTAGCCCCAGGTTATATAAGAAAGCAGGGTAAGCAAGCAGTGAAGAGCAAGCAGTAAACAGTGTTCCTTCATGCTCTCTGCTTAGCTCCTGACTCCAGGATCCTGCCTTGAGTTCTTGCCCTTAATTATCTCAGTGATGTATTATGACCTCAGAGTTGTAAGATGATATAGACCTTATCCTTCCTAAGTTGCTTTTGGCAATGGTGTTTATCGCAACAACTGAAAGCAGACCAAGACAGCTTCTGTTCATTCTATTCTACTCTAGGCGTTTTGACAGTTTTAAACAATTGTAAATGAAATCATACAGTAAGTATATTGTTTGGCTTGGTTAATTTCAATAAACATAAAAGCTTATATGTTGATCCTGATGGCAGAATTCTCTCTCTCCCTCCACCTACTCCTCCCTTCTTAATTCTCCCTCTGTCTCTTTGTCTCTCTCTGTGTCTTTCTATCATATCTCTCTCTCTCTCTCTCTCTCTGTGTGTGTGTGTGTGTGTGTGTGTGTTTAATCAATTCTTCATTGACACTTATCTTGGTTTTTATGAGTATTGTGATCAAGGGAATGCAGATATCTCTTAGACTTTTGATTTTAGGACTTTTGGGTATGTGCCCAGCAGTAGGCAGCTGAATCATTTGGTAATTCTAATTTTTATGAGCACCCTCATTATTTTTCACAATGGCTATACTAATATACTATCTAAACAACAGTGTTCCAGGTTTCTCTTTCTCCATATTCTGACCACTATTTGTTTCCTTTCATTTTTTTAAACAACAACAAAAAATCAAAAGAGAAAAGATTTTAATGAAGGGCATTTCTCAGGAGCAGCCATAAGTTACATTTACATGTTACTTTATTTTTTATTATATTTTTATTGTTTAAAATTATCTTTAAATTTAAATATATTTTGAACATATTCCTGCCCTCTCCCAAGTCCTTGCAGAATCCTTCTCCTTCCTACCCAATACAAAAAAAAATTGTAACCAAACACACATACACAAAACATGTAGAGTACATTATTTGTTGGCCAAGTACTCCTGAACCTGAGGCCTGTCCTGAGTGGTTGATATACTGAGTGTTAATTCTTTGAAGAAAACTGACTTTCTTTCCCCCAGCGTGTATAAACAACAGTTGAGTTGTTAACTTTTACCCTAGTGGATAGGTTTTCATTCATTCATTTATTTTATTTTTCATTTTTTTAAAAAAATAACAAAATAATATAATAAGATAAAACAAAAACTACCACATCAAATTGGGAATGGTGTCTCATGGTGGTTGGATTTTGGATATTATTTATAATTAGTGATATTGAGCACTTTTATTCACTTGAATACTTATATGTCTCATTTGAAGAAATGCATATTCACATATTTAGCTTATTTTTGATTATTTTTGTTAAATTTTAACATTTCTTTAAATATTGTAGACATTAAGCACATACTGAAAAAATATGATGGGAATATTTTCTGATTCTATAAATAGTGCCTACATTCTGTTCATTGTTTCTTTTACTGTGTAGTAGTGTCTCATTTTTATATAATCCAATTTGTCTGTTTTCTGT
>CABHPH010162136.1:1807-28407 GCA_902168325.1 Peromyscus nudipes | reverse complement strand
ACACACACACACACACACACACACACACACACACACACTGGATCCTCATTTCACGAAGGATCCTCATTTCATGGTCTGCTGTAGGGCTTATTCTTTTCCCACCAGAACCCTAGCTAGTTTTTATAACCACTGTGGTCTCCTAGTCCAGGAAACTGGCTCCAGCTCCAAATAACCCTGGGTAGGAGCGGCTGTAGTCAAGGCTGCAGTCAAGACCTGTAAGGGGGTGTGCGTGTGTTGTGGGGAACGCTAGTATCTAGACTCTGACTGCCCAGATTACTACAATATGAAAAAATGAGAACAACTCCCTCAGGTTGCTGCATGTAAAGAGATCTGCCTTTCTCTGATCTGAAGTCTGTCCTACCAAGTGGTCTATTCTAGTTAGGGTTACAATTGCTGTGATGAAACACCATGACCCAAAAAGCAATGATCAGAGCTAATGCAGAGGCTGTCAAGTGGTACTGCTTACTGGCTTGCTCAACTTGCTTTCTTATGGCCCAAGCTACCAGCCCAGCTGGCTGTGGTGGCGCACACCTTTGATCTCAGCACTGGGAGGCAGAGGCAGGAAGATCTCTGTGAGTTCGAGGCCAGCCTGGTCTACAGAGTTCTAGGGTAGCCAAGTCTTCACAAAGAAACCGTGTGTGTGTGTGTGTGTGTGTGTGTGTGTGTGTGTGTGTGTGGCGGGGGGAAGACTACAAGCCCAGGCGTGGCACCACCCACCATGGGCTGGGCCCTCTACCATCAATCACTAATTAAGAAAATGCTCTACAGGCTTTCTTTTTTTTATTTTTTAAATTACATTCATGATATTCATTAATTACACTCATGATATTAATCACATTTGTGGTATTCATAGATTACATTCGCAGTATTCATTCAATTATATATATATATATATATTTTAAATTTTAAATGCCAAATGTCATCTACAGGCTTTCTTACAGCACAATCTTATGGAGGTATTTTCTCAATTGAGGTTCCCTCCTCTCAGATGACTTTAACTTATGTCAAGTTGATATAAAACTAAGCAGCACGCAGTCCAATCCCTGTTCCAGAGTGCCAGGGAACTGTGGAGGCTGCCTTACTACAAGAGTATCTTAAACCAAAGAACTTTGTGTTCCTGGCCCCATCTATCAGGGAAGTGGGTAGCTACCTAACAATATGGTACTTAATTGTCATTCAAAGCTGTGAGCTACTGCAGAATACTGGGAAAACTTACTTATATAACTGTCATGCCTAATTAATTTGATCTGTATAATTTGTGAACAAAAAGAAGCATACACAGATGAAATTTAAAATTGAATATGTAAGTTGAAATTGATAAGTAAAAGAAACAATAAGGGACTGTTCTGAACATCTGGTCACCTGTCCTCTGAGCCTGGGTGGGACAGAACGGTCTCCCTACTGCTACTACTTCCTGCTCCAAGACCTTCCTGAAGGATGTCAGCAAGGCATTCACTCATTTTAGATAAGCACCTGCCTTTATCATGGCTTGTGATTTAGCGCCACGACTCTGGCAAGACAATCAGAAAGAGGTGCAATGCTGGCGTTATCTCAAAGTCTAAGAGAGTCGTGATTTGTTATCCTGATGTAGAACCATTCCATACACTTTTCCATTTCTCACAAAATGGACCACAGTGAGTGCAGTGGACCGAATGTTTGCCTCCCTTCAATCTCAAGTTGAAGCCCTAATATGATGGTATTTGGAAGCAGACCTTTGTGGGGTCATGAAGTTTGGTTAAGTCACAGGGATGACACTCTCACGATTAGTGCCACCACAAGGAGGTACACAGACTGGAGCATGCCTGTTCTCCCTCCCCTCCCTCCTCTCCCTTTCTTACCCCTCTCCTCTTCCATCCTGTCATGTGAAGATACAGCCAGAAGGCAGCTGACTGTAAGGCAGGAGGACTGTCACCAGGAAGTGACAATGTTAGGACCTTGATTCTGAACTTGCAGCCTCCCAGAACTGTGGCCAATAAATGTGTGCTGTTTAAGCCACCCAATCTATGGTATTTTGTCACATTAGCTTGAAATAAGGCAATTAAATAATTTGTCACATAGTTTCAACTAGAAACATATCATGAACATTTTCTCATGCAAAAACCTTTTCATTTTCATTAATTCAATAACATTCCAACACGGGTAATGCCATGATGTAATTAATCTGCATCTGTGGGGAGGGGAAAGTGTTCCTCTGTACGTGTGCACATGTGTGCACGTAGAGCAGAGGTCAAGGTTGAGTGCCTTCCTGTGCCCGCCTCCATTGTCCTCCATCTCATTATTTTGACAGCATCTCCATCTTTCAGTGGACCTGGGGTTTGCCAATTTAACTAGACTCGGTGCCCAGCAAGTCCCAGAGATCCTCCTGTCTCCACTCTCTAGCATTGGGATTGCAGTTGGGTGCTGCCTGGCTTGGCTTTTTTTACTAGGATACAGGGGATCTGAACTCTGGTTTGCATGGTCTCATGGCAAGTAGTTTACTATTAAGTCATCTCCCCAGTCCCTCAGTCTACATGTTTGATGCTGTTTGTATTGTTCACTATAATAAATTATGTGACAAAATAATTTATTATTTTTAATGCATGTGTGTACATATGTGTGTATGTGTGTAAAGTCCAGGAGATAGCCTTGAATGTCATCCTCAGAAACTCCATCCATCTTTTTTGAGAAAATGTCTCTCATTGGCCTGGAGCTTTTCAACTAGTCTAGACTGCAGGCTAGTGAGCCCAGGGAATCCTCCCGTCTCTCCCGCCCCCCAGCACTGGGATTACAGGGGTGCTTCAGCAAAGCAAACATTTTACTGACTGAGCCTCCTGGCCATCTTCTACGTGGCAAAGACTGTGAACCACAAGAAATAGTTATCTAAACTTTCAACTTTCTTTAGGCAAGGACCTTTCAGTATATGTGTCCCCAAATCCCTATCACATACTGAGCTCCTTCAGCTAGCTCCTGTGGCTGCTAGAGTTGAGGCTGTGAATGTCTACAGCAGAGTAGTGGGTGGCTGATGAGCTGTGGGTGAGAAGGCTGCTGTCCACCCCAGCAATTGCTTCTGTAGTTTTGTCTTCTACCCACTGCCTAAGACTGAGGGGCGTGGTCAAGTCTCAGAGCTACTGTATTTCTGTTCGTATTTCTGATGGCTTCCTAATGTGATGCCTTAGTTTTTTCAGCATAAATGACTCACACACTGTCTTTGTGGCTATTATATTTTACAACAATGAGAATTAACATTTGTTTTTGTTTTGATGATTCTGATCTCCTTATTTTCTGTCTTTTGTTTATTTGTTGTGTAGACTCCGTGTTTCTTGATTTTTCTTTTTACCCCTAGAGCTTTAGAAGGCAAGAAATAAAGAGATTGCTTTAAAGTAACACGTATAACCCTGTGTTTCCCATCTACTAACAGAAGCAAACTGTTGTGAGTTAAGGAAATCAGGTGCTTCTGCTTTCTCACATTTCTCCTTCTCCCTTAACCCCTCCATTCACAGTTCCTCAGTTTATGTTCATATAATCTAGGACTTCACACCTTTAAAAAAGTATATTAAGAATTATTAATATATAAGTTGTAGCTTATAGCTATACTCACAATTACATTTAATTCACCATCCATTTAAACGCATTTAGTAATTATCATTTGCTTCCTGTACACTTTGCCTCTGTGGCTGTTTTAATGTTTATCTTTGGCCTGAGTGAATAATGAGATAATTTTTTCTTTGAAGATGTTTTGCAGTCATTTTATGTTTTTGTACAGTTTAGAGTGTCTTTTGTTTACTTGTTTATTTTTAAAATTCATTTGTTCATTCATTTTGTATGTGCACGTGTGTGCTAGTGTCACAGTGTGCCCGTGGAAGTCAGAGGACATCCTGCAGGAGTCAGTTGTCTCCTTCCACCGTGTGGGTCTGGGGATCGAACTTAGGTCATCAAACTTGGTGGCAAATGCCTTTACCCACGGAGCCGTCTCACTGGCCAGAGAGTACCTTTTAGTTGCACTGACTCCTGAGTGAAATTTTATCTATTTGGAGTTCCTGGGATCTATGTTCATTCTCAATGTCCTATAGAAATCCCATTATTTCTTAAAATTTAATATGACCATGAAGAAGTATGATGCCAGCAGATATTTCCTCCTTTCCTGGTAACTTAATCGTGTTATTTCTAGTTTATTCTTCCCCTGGTATTTGGAGCAGTCTGAGGGAAATGACCAATAGAATATGGTGGAGGAGATGGGGTATGATTTCCAAGGTTAGGCCACCAAAGATGATCTTTTGAGTCACTTGCTCCAGGGTAATCAGCCACCAGGTCATTAGGACACTCAAACAGCCTCATGGAGAGGCCTGAGTGGAGGGGACCAATTTGGTAGCATCAACTTGCTTCTCAGGTGGCCACTTGAGTGAGTGGATTCCACCATAGCAGTCAAGTCTTTGAGAACAGCACACTCCACCAATACATTTATGCTGAAAAAAAAAAAAAAAAACAACTAAGGCATCAAATTAGGTAGCCTCACAAGATGTCTCCAGGCTGCTCCAGGCCTGACCCACAAAAAGGCTGAGAGATGATATTTTCTTCTTCTTTGAAGCCACTATGTTTTGGAGTGATTATTACACAGCAATATATAACTAATATATAAATTATCACAAGTAATATTTTTACTGCATATTTGTGTGGAATTATCTGGGAGTCTATTGTGTAGCCTTGATTTTTGTTTCTTTGCTACTCACTAAAGCAAACCATGGATTTTGAATTTTTGTCACAGATCTACTTAATCTCAATGTATCAGTTTCTGTAAACATACCATGATAGCTACTGTAACGTAAATCTTGACATCAGAAACTCTGGAGCCGCTTAGCAAATTGAAGGAAGGCTAAAAACCATAGTCTGAATAAAGAAGAACCAGGTATTTCCTGGAAATCTGGATGTTTGGGGGCTTGTGCCATCATAAATGAATTCCAACCAGTTTTCACTCTCTGTTATTCCACACACATTTTAGGGACTGTCTGATCGGCCCAGCGGGTCCCCAAAGCTGACCTCCACCCAGGAAATCAACTAAGAATCCATAAAGAGGGGCTGGAGAGATGGCTCAACACTTAACATCACTGGCTGCTCTTCCAGAGGACCTGGGTTCGATTCTTAGCGCCCACATGGTGGCTCACAATCCCAGGGGATCTGAGGCCCTCTCCTGCCCTCCTCAGGCACTGTGTGCACAGACATACCTGCAGGCAAACACCCACACACATACAATAAAGGGGGGGGGACACTACCAACTCTATATCCAACTGCGGGAGGGCACTTCCTGTGGATAAATTGAGCTGTCATAAAAGAAGAGAATATCAGTAGGTAAAAGAGAGCTATTCTCTGAGTGGGCACAAGCTATAGTCATGGTAGGGAACGAAGAACGACTGAAGAGTTTTGACAAGAGAGAGAGACATGATAAATCCCAGACAGAAGCTTTTGACTAACTTAACCTGGCTATCAGTTCATTTGCATACTCAACGAACCATTTTATCTCTTCTTTAAATTCTCAAGGGCAAGAATGAGACCACACATTATCCTTTTGCTTCTCTCCATGGGCTAACCAGGTGCGCCTTTTGTTTTTTGCTAAGATCTGCTAGAGTAGGAGAGGACACGTACTGAGCGAATCTCAGCTGCCTGGGAGAGTCCTGCCCTGCCTGAACCATATTCTCCTTCATTTCAGCTAGGAGCATCCTGAAGCTGTCGAGCAAGTTGCTTGCTGAATTTTCAGGAATTTGTAAGCCAGCTCTTCAGTTCATTCGCTATTAACAATTAGATTGTATAAACCTAAACATGGAACGAAGGTAACGTATACTCAAAGCTTCCTATTTATTTCACTATTAGTTTTTAGTACATGAGTCAGGTTTACACCACTTCAACAAAGAACTGGACACAGGCTATGATTAAAGGAAAACAACACTATTTAGCTCACGGTTTGAGAGGCTCAGTGGCATAGTCCTGGTCAGCTCAGATCTGCTGAGGGCTCTGTGGTGGACGGCAGACAACAGATGGTAAAAGCCTATGCTGGAGTGAGCAGCAGTCAGATCTCAAGCTGGGAAACAGAGGTATCTGGGAGGGCCAGGGTTTTTCCTTTTGTAACCACTCTCTTTTGAAGAACGATCAGGAGGTCACATTAGGACTATGAAGGGGTCAGGCGATAACCACCATGGGGGTCATGTGAGAATGACTTCATCCACCAATAACCTAAGGACTTCCTACTAGGCCCCACCTCTTAAACGTTCCACCCGCTGCTTGGGGACCATCACCCTGGGGATCAAGCCTCCTACCACATGGACTGTCGGGGACATTCAAACCGTAGCACTGAGGTTATTTATACCTACGGAATGTTGCATATACTACATTGTGTGGTAGGGAAACGCCATAATGTGCTGTGGACATCTCGTTACTCTGCCAGTGATATCATACTGCTAGCTCAAAATTGGTAATGGTGGGTGAGAATGTACATAAATCAAGTAAGAAAAACCCACAAGCTAGGGCTTCTGTACCTCCAAGAAAGCTATTAAACATTTGCTAGCATACCACATTCCCTTCCTTTCCCTGGACCCCAACTCCAAGAATAACAATGAGAAACTGAGGCATTCTTTTTACTTGATAGATATAGGTCAAGAGAAAAAAAAACAAAGGTGGTTAAAAGTCAAGTTAGTTTTATTTGTTTTGTTAACAATCTAACATGTAGTTAGTAGTTCTGACACAAGAATGGGGAGGATTGGAAAGAACAGGATCACCATACCCATGATGCCACTCAAGAGCCATTTCCTGGTGGAGTGAAGTTTGAAAGTCTGAATGCATCTCTTGGCTCATTCTCTACTTATTTCCCAGATGGACAAGAAAGCACGCAGAAAAGGCAACAGAGCTGTTTCCTTTTCTCTCCAGGCAAATTTCTGAATTCTTCTAGAATTGGTTCTTTGCCCTGGAAATCTCCTGAAGGCAGTGAGACTGGAGTCTCTACCCTGCCCACTTCCAGCTGGTGGCCACTGCCGGCGTCCAGTGGCATACTCTCCCAGGTTCTGGGAATGGCAGTGTCAAAAGCGGTGGAGACTGAGTTGTCTTTCAGACAGCTTCTCTCTTCTGACTTAATTGCTGGATCTAGAGTTACCTTTCCTGTATTACTTCCCCTCCCTGAAGACATATTTAGTTATAACTACAATAATTTCAAGAAGGGAAAGCTCCCTGTCTCTCCCATCAGAATTTCTAGGCACACACTACATCTTACAGAACATATGTATACTCAGAGGAGTTTTCCCTCCAACCTGTCCCTACGCTTTTTTATCTAGACTGTACTAACTTTGGCTGGGTGATCATTTGCACATGATATCTTAAAGGGCTAGTTTGGAGTCAGAGGCAGACAGGAGGAGGATGGGATGGGAGGTGCTGTTGGGGTCCTGGTGTGCCCATCGCTCCCTCAGGAACTGAAGAGGAGTGGTGGTCTGCCCTGGTCCTCCCCTCTGTCTTCCGTGTGGCTTCAGCTGAGCAGTTCCTGTACTCATGCGCCTCTTTCTTCTGCCTTGAGTCAGGCTCAGGGGTCGACACATCCTTCCTTCTCTGTACGTGAGCTCTGGTAAGATGAGCCCCTTGGCATCGCTTGCAGCAACGGATTCCCATGCGATTAAAGATGCTCTTTGTCTGCAGCGTGATTCTTAGGACTTCGGGACCATCTCCTTGGTTTACTCATTGCCCCACTTCTTATCAGTCTCTTGGTTTAACGAGCTGTGCATTATTCGGGAGTGACGAGCCCCATTGCTTCAGGATGTACTTTACAATGTGATCTTACAGTTTGGACAATGCCTTCTTTCTTGCCTTTCTATTTCCATATTAGTAAGTTTTCAAGAAGAAGAATTAGACCTTGTGAAGGAGGGGGCTTATACTCCCTATTAACCTAGAGAAAACTGTCATAGAGAGCAAAGGAATAACCAGTGGGCATCCCCAGAGTTAAAAAGAAACAGCCACCACACCTCTCAAAATGTCAGTGATTTTTACCAGTTTCCAAGCCATATTGACCTTCAGGAATATTTGTTCAATGCTATGTTGGACGCATCACCTGGACATCAAGGGCTAAAGTCATGAAAGCCAGATAGGTCTTTTGACAAAGCCCCAGATGCAAGGGGTTACCTAGACAAGCCTGAACTTCTCTAACTGAGCTTTGAGTGACTCTAGCCTTCCGGGTGCAGACCTCCCCCGATGGTGATATTATGACTGCTTTCAAGTCATTAGCTCTTCTCCCCTGGAAGGAGCCACGCTTCTGTTACCTTGCTAGTCAAGGTATCTTTTATTGGTAGGACCGTGTGTTCTAGGGGTTTATTTAATGACTTGGAAGTAAAGCTGGACCTAACAGAACCCAGAAGCATCATACTCATGGGTTAGTCATGATTATTTGCCCCCAAACAGAGAGCAGAAGGCACCACAAAGAACACAGACACACAGGTACCTCAGCATGGGACCTGACAGGAGCTTTGTGGCAGCTGAAGAGGAACTTTATTCCAATCATTTAAGTAATTGCCCATCTGTCCATGGTCATTATATAGAATCAAATTTTTGTTGAGTCTTTTCTGAGGAAACTGGCTTCTAGACTGTCTGCCTTGAAGAACTCTCACCACGTAACCGAGGGGGCAGATGGAAACCACCCACCTGTTCCCCACTCTGTCTTACTGCTCAGGAAGTGGCACCATAAAGCAGGCTCCAGGCGTGGCAGCCAGCTCCTCGGTCCTTATGATACCCCTGGAGGTAGGCAGGCAGGCAGGCGGTGAGTGCCATTGTTTGTAGACAGAAAACTGAGGTATAGAGAACAACAGACACTGATGACACAGCAGCTAACTGGCAGAAAGAGGAAGAAAATCCCTGGTGTCGGGTGCCTGTGTCTGTTTCTTCCAACATAGACTCCTTTTGGTGGGGAAGGCCAAAAGGGAAGAGGCAAAAAAAAAAAAAAAAGCAGGTGTGGGCAGTGACGCGAGGCACTACTTCGTCTGAGGGAATACTTCATGTCCACTGACATCCGGCCAGCAGCCCTCCCTGCAGCTCTGCAGCCGGTTCCAAGCAGCACCGGCAGTGTCGCCTTAAAACGGGATTGAGGTTTTTCTTCCTTCTTTTTAAAATTTGGTCTTAGTTGAAGTACTGGGGAATGAACTCAAGGCCTTACACTTGCCAGGCAAGCACTCTACCACTGAGCCACACCCCTCTTGTATCAGGTCTTAGTTGAGACACCCCCCTCCCCCAAGCACAATTGTAGAGGCGATAGGGCAGCCTACGAGGGTCAAAAATCCTCTGGATTCTCAGGCTTGGGATGTTTGCTATTGTTCTCACCGTGCATGACAAGGTCTATGCTGGGCTGTTATTACCAGAAAGTCACATGTTGAGAAGGTCAATGCTTCTTCCTTCTATTCACCTGTTCATTCCTGATACATTACTCCATTGAAAGTTTGCTACTTTGGTTTTCTAGATAAATATATATAGTTAGTCTTTCTCTTTTAAATGCAGATTTCCTAGGCATAATCATATAAAAAAGGAAAACAAACCTTTTGTGAGTTTAATTTTGAAACTGCTTTGGTTTAGAACGTGGCACCACGCAATAAGAACGTTAACTTTCATAGGGGGGATAGTTTTTGGAGGCTTATCCAGAATAAATATATTAAAATGAGGGTGGTATCCAGAGTGTTGAAAAAGGACTTTCCCAGATGATGATGATGGGCTGGTGGTCCTGGGTTCTATAAGAAAGCGGGCTGAGCAAGCCATGAGAACAAGCCAATAAGCAGCACCCCTCCATGGCTTCTGCATCAGCTCCTGCCTCCAGGTTCCTGTCCTGATTTTCTTCAGTGATGGATGACAATGTGGAAGTGTAAGCCAAATAAGCCCTTTCTTCCCAACTTGCTTTTTGGTCATGGTGTTTCATCACAGCAATAGTAGCCCAAACTAAGACAGTAAGTTTATGGTTTTGTGTGGGGCTACATTCATGGCTGTCCTGGGTGGGATGTGAAGCCCATGATGAATTTCTGCCTCTTTTTAAAAGAATCAGATAGGTAGGTATTAAGGCCACCATTACTTGATTTTATCTGCATTATCTATCTGTCTGTCTATCATCTATCTATCTATCTATCTATCTATCTATCTATCTATCTATCTATCTATCTATCTATCATCTGTTCTGGAAATCAATCGAGTAAAATTGTTCCCTGTGTGAAATATGCATGTGTACTTTATATTTTTCCCTGATTGGACTCAGTATGTGAAGTGGGTTGGTTGAAGGCTTATAGGGCATGAGACCTATGTGATTCCCCTTTAGTCTCTGTCCCTAGGGATGCAGCGTGGACTGGATGCCGACTGAGCATCCAGGTCGTAGGTAATAGAGTAAGGTACTTTCTTCCCCTGTCAGATCCCCGCTGATAGCTTTTGGTACCCATTCCGCCTGAACAAGGCTTGAGAGCTGCCCCCCTCAGGACAAGCCTGTGGGCAGACGTCCCCCAGCTCGGAGCTGTTTCTGCTCCCAGTCCTGGTAAAAGGAGATGCAGATTTTAGGCTGAATACTGATGATGGAAGAGGAGAATTTTTAAAGAGGATTTTTGTTGCTTCAGGGAAGAAAACTGCAGTCGGGCTTGAAAGCCTAAAGCCCTTTCATTTCACAGGGAGAGGTTTGATAGCTCTCTCTCTCTCTCTCTCTCTCTCTCTCTCTCTCTCACTGTGCTCAGGGCAGAATTCTTGCAGACACAAAGGCTCTACGGCTTTAATCCTGGAGCACAGTGACCCATCAGAACGGCCAACAAGAACTCTGAGCATCTCCTGGACTGACGACTTAAAACATTTTAAATTGATAAAATGAGGTTGGGAAACCACAACAATATGGCTAAGACCATAAAAAAAAGTGAGGCAAATTCCTTAGCAAATCTGGGCTCATTATTGTAAACTGATATTGCAAATTGATGTCCCAACAGGTTAAATTTGGATACATTGTATTTGGTCCACATATTGTATTTAAAATTATGTTGCTGAAATTTCAATTATAGTTTGAATTTCTGGTTTCTCTTAAAAAAAAAAAACACAGATGTCCAGGTATCAAGGAAACTATTGTCAGGAAGCAGCCAGCTGTTGCTCCTGCTGTCCAGCTTTCATAGCCCTACCTCTCTCTATATATTATATCATAGCATATTAGAGCAGGGCCACTTTAGCTATTTAAATTACCAGCCTGGATCCTGTAGGCTTTTGGGTTTGAGATCACTCATGTAGGATGATCGGTGGCTTCTGCTAGGGAAGTGCTGGGTCAGCGAGCTTGAGGCAATACTAGTAAAAGGTTATGAGGTAACCACGATTCTGACCTGGTGGTTTTCCATGGAGAAATGAGGAGGAGAGCAAAGCCCCCCACCCCATAGCAATCGAGACAGAAGACCAGGGCAGGCATAGGAAAACTGGGAACTTCCCTAGGACAGTGGGTTTACCTTGGTAGCCCATACAAATGGGAAAGGCAGTCTCCTAGTCGTACAGCGTGCATTGTTCAAGGACAGCATCTATCCAGCTAGGGGCGGGGGTAACCCACGGGGGTACCAGCTGGTTTTTATCTCGGTCTGTATCAGCGGGAGGTGGGTGTCTTTCTTCTGCACCCCTTCATATGGTGAGATCATCCGACCTGGCCCTGCTGCTGGCTTTGCTCAGCCTGCTCAGGGGCCTGTTGTCATCGGTTGTCAGCTCTGGACAGAGCGAAGGCGCCTTCTCGGCCGACAGCCCTTGCTTGGCTATCTTTTCAGCTTGCAGCTCTTCCTTCTCGCCGTCCTTCCCCACTCCAGGGGTCTCTGCTTTCTCCCCATCAGGTACTGCAACCGTCTCCTGCCCTTCTGGGGTCATCTTCTCGGCTTCCTGCTTCTTCTCTCCCACTTCGGGTTCCACAGCCTCCTCTACAGGCTGCTCTTCCCCCTCCACTTCCTGGGCCCCCACCTGAGCATAAGAAGGCAGGGTTTCTTGGTAACCCCGTGACATATCTGCCAGGGGTCCCGTGCCGATCTTCTCCTCAAACTGACTGAAGGGCTTGGCTGAAAGGGGGCTGGTCTCCACCATTCCAACTTCAGTCAAAGGGAAGTAGTGGGATACGATCTTCTCTTCTTCTAGGAGCTGGTAGCCCTTGGCTTTCTGGATGGAGGAAACCGCAATGGAATGGAGGGACTTCTCAGGGATCTCCCCCAGTGGTTGCTCAACAGGCCTCTTGAAGGCAGACCGGATTCCCTTCATGCCCAGGTGGCTCATCTCCATGATGTTGAGAAAGAGAGACACAAAAGCAACGGACAGCATGAACAGGATGAAGATGGTTTTCTCCGTAGGCCGGGACACAAAGCAGTCTACCACATTGGGGCAGGGCCATCGGCTGCAGCGATAGAGGGGCAGGATGCGGAAGCCGTAGAGGAAGTAGTGGCCCACGATGAAGCCCACCTCGAAGAGGGTCTTGAAGATGATGTGGCAGACATAGGTCCTTAGCAGCGTGCCCTCCAACCGGAACTTCTTGGTGCCCTTGCTACTGCTGCTGCTCTTCCTGATGCTGGCCTGGTCCGGGGCGATTGGTACCCTCTCGCCCCCGTTGCTGCGGGACTGCTGACACAGCTCCTCAGCTTCACGGTCCTTTCGCTTTTCCTCCATGCGGACGTGATGTACCGCGTGCCCCACGTACATCAGCGATGGAGTGGAGACGAAGATGATTTGCAGGACCCAGAGGCGGATGTGAGAGATGGGAAAGGCCTCATCGTAGCAGACATTCTCGCAACCTGGCTGCTGGGTGTTGCATACGAAATCAGACTGCTCATCACCCCACACAAACTCAGCTGCGGTGCCGAGGATGAGGATTCGGAAGATGAAAAGGACCGTGAGCCAAACTCTGCCAATGACGGTAGAGTGTTCATTCACCTCCTCCAAGATGTTTCCCAGGAAACTCCAGTCGCCCATTGCTCACCACCTAGGAAAGCAGAAGGCAAAACCTAAGTGGCCACCGTGCAACCCCGAGATGACCTCTTTCCCAGCTCTTGGAGCGTCCTCCTTTCCGAGCTGATGGGACAGTCATGGGGTAAACAGTCTCTATGGAGTATCTCGTCTGTGTGGACTAGGACTAAGGGACAAAGGGGTCTTGAAGTGGGTTTAGTACTAATCTATAAAATAGTGCTGCTTATAATATCTGTTCTCATTCACCTCACAAGTAGCTTGAAAGGATCCATGAATCAGTATCTGTATAAATCCCCAAATTTACTGTGATTTACTGTGGACCAGAAGTAGAAAGCTATGGTTGCATGAATTTAAATCAAGACCACACGGAGATGAAAGATTCATGAATCATAATACTGAAAACAATCCCCTATACTATGGGTTCCTGGGCTCCCAACAACATTCTCATGTGAATGAAATTGTAAGTAGCCACTTTACAATTTCAAATGGGCTGTTTTGGAATGTGTAATGATCACATATATGAAAAGAAGTGAAAGGGAATGAACAATTATTGAACATTTTTAGTTGGACAGACCTTTGATGTTGCACTATTTCTGTTATCTGAATCCTGTTAGATGTTAAGCTCTCGGGTGGCGGGGATGTGCCTGTCGCGTTTATTGATGCGTAGCCGATGCCAGCACACACAGCCCACACATAGGACTTTACATGAGGATTTTCTAAACCAACTTGCTTTCAACATATGAGAAAACAGGGGCTTCAGAGGCTAAGCAGATGGTCTTAGATCAGACAGCAAAAACACTAGCAGTTCCGTACCTGATCCCAAAGGTTTGAGTCTCAAACCGTTAAGAAATACTGCCTGCTACATGGGCTACACGTTTCTCTGACTTCTATAGTCCTAATTTATGCTTTCTCTTCTTGAGGTTGAGAGCTGGAAACCCCTCTTAATAGTTTTACAAATTGAGGGCAGTATATTTTTATTATTACCCCTTTAAATTCCAAGAGCAGAGAGAGTGCTTTAGGAGGGAGTTGTGTTACCGGAAGTCCACTAGGACATGTTCAGTGTTTCACAAAACGAATAGGCTGCAGGGTTAGTTACAGGTGGTTGTTTAAATACAGAAGTTTGATCTGTAGGGAAAAATACTATTAAACACAGTGATATATAATGTCTCCAGCATAGCAGGGGCTGACGGGGAGAGGGTTGAATTGATGGGAAGTTTTGTACACGTGGGGGCCACTCATTCAGGACTATGATAAAAACAAAACAAACAAAACCTCCTACATCAGCTTAGGTCGGTTGTCCCTCCAAGCTGAACATCTCTGGAGCTGTGGAACTCACTAATGTCTGCCCTTAGATCAAGGCAATAGCTCCTGTTGGAGGGACCTTCTCTGGGTTTCTGCTGGCCATCATCAGAAATAAATGAGAAACATCGCAATTGGGTGATCCATCTGAGCATCAAGTCTGCACATGAGACAGACCCAGGGAGGTCGATTTCTTATCAACTAGTTCAATCTATTTTCTCCTGTAAGACAAAGCTTTAGCTTTGATGTATTCTAATCTGATAGCTTATTATTACTGTGTACATAATCTTATTATCTTAGAATAGACCATTCTTCAATCACTTTTGGCCTTCTCTTCCGTGACCCTTGGCAGTGTAGAACAATGCACTTCAGAGTGTGGGTCCTCCATAGATGCCAGAGGATGGGGCTGAGGGTGATGGTTCTAAGATCTGAAACTCTCAGCTCCCATAAAGACAATTATCACCAAAATTCAGGGACTTCCAGTCTTCTTCTACACAGCGATAATGAGAGTAAGGACTTACAACAAATAATAAAGTTTATAAAATTTAGAATAAAAAGGAGAGCTTTCAAGGAAATAAATGCAAACACCAGGGAAAAAAGAAAAAAAGTAAGATCATGCAAACTAGCTCTCTCGAACCAAAAACAAAGGCAAAATAAACCTTCCCACAACTGGGGCAGAAGGTGTTTGTTTTAGGAAACATCGGGATATAAATGGGTAGACCCGCAACTTAACACACAGTGTCATGGTACACGGTCATGGCCCAAGACCTTCCTGACAACTCCGCCAATAATTTCTAAATGAAAGCCAGAGCAAAGCTGTGCCCTTTGTAACCCATCCTGCTACATGAGGATTGCTTTGAATTTTGAAAATTTTCCTTATGTTTACTCAAGAGTTTTGTGCCAAATTACAGGCAACTGTACCTTAGGACAAAAATCTTTCTACGGGCATGGCAGTGAAACAGGTCACTTTTGCTGTCCAGAAGAGAGGAGTCAGAGATGCTGGGGGAAGTGTTTGGGTTATTGCAATATGTTTTAGAGTGTGTGTGTGTGTGTGTGTGTGTGTGTGTGAGAGAGAGAGAGAGAGAGACAGAGACAGAGACAGAGACAGAGACAGAGAGAGACAGAGAGACAGAGAGAGACAGAGAGACACACACACACAGAGACAAAGAGACAGAGAGACAGAGAGAGAGAGAGACACAGAGAGAGAACAACCTTTGAGAGTCAGTTCTCTTCTACCATGTGGGTTTCTGGGATCACACTTAGGTCGTCAGGCTTGGCGACGGGAGCCTTTGCCTTTAACCTGCTGAACTCTCTTGCTGCCTTTCTCCTTTTAAACTTAAATAAATTATTTGAAAAAGCAAAACAATATGTATCTATTTAATGTGTACAGTGTTTTGTCTGCGTGTATGTCTATGCCCCGCTGTGTGCCTGGTGCCTGCAGAGTCTGGAAGAGGTCATCAGATCCCCTGGGATTGGAGCTACACATGATTGTGAGCTGCCAAATGTGTCCTGGAATTAAAGCCGGGTCCCCTGGAAGAGCAGCGAGTGCTCTTAACCACGGAGCCATCTCTCTAGCCACACCTCCCACTTTAAATGTTTGTGTGTTTGAATTGTTGTTGTTGTTTTTTCCTCCATGGATAAAGATTGGACTGAACATGCCAGGCAAGTGCTGCATGACTGAGTTACACCCCCAGCTCTGGTCTTAACTTGCACGTACAGTGATCATTGAAGGAAGTAAAGACACAGCAGCAGGCTGGAGCAGGGAGAACTCGGAACCAAAAGAACCATTCACTTCTGCCCTCCTCATCGTATTTTGTTGTGAAAATGGAGTGGACCAATCCAGTACAGATGGAAGTTAAATGATGTTTTTTTCAAACCTCAACCCCAGGACCTCCATGTATTCCTGGTGACTTCCCACTCCAGAATTGTGGGTAGGGTGATAACTGAAACAACAATTTATGCCAGAATCCCCACCTCTTCCTAACAGTGATGCACATTGCTATGTCCCCTGTCAGTCCTCACAACAAGCTATGAGCTAAGCAAGTGACTTTCCTATTGAGATTTCAGACTGCCAAACACAATAAGCACAAGAAAATAGCATTCGGCTGCCAACTCCTTATTTTAAAAATAAGAAAGGTTTTAGATCACTAAGTAATGTAGTCTGATTTCACCCTCACGTGATTAAGGGGGGCCTTTAAGACCACAAAACTTAGAGGACACAATTTCAGAATAAAAGTCAAGTCTTTAAATCGAACACCTTTAACTTGGTGAGAAATTCACCTCCTTGTTTCCTTCATTACAGCTGAATTTTTGTCACAGGCTGTCAACATTTGCCTTGAGCTAAAATGGCCAGATTTACAGTTTGAGACTCAGAGAATAAAGAATTATCGGCACTCCGACCAGGAGAGACAAGCTGAGAGGTTAAATGAGTCTCCTAAGGCGGCCCAGCTAGGGAGGGTAGAGCTCAGATGTGAGCCCTAGTCTTTCCTACTCCAAGCCCGGAGGGAATTTCTAGGGCCGTGTGGCCTCATGGGCTTGAAGAGGCACAGAACCACATAAACATCCATGCTGACAAGTTTCTCAAACATCAGTGGGCACACACCACTCTGGCTGCAAGTGGGAAGTGTGGCTCCATCTTTGTATGTAGGGCCACTAGGCAGCAGCTCTCACCAACAGACAACAGAATCCGCCCCAGAAAGAGTTTTAGAACCCTTAGCCAGTATCATTCCTGTGCTCCATGAACTGCTTTAACAATTCGAACCCTGAGCCGGTGGCTTCCCCTCCACTCAGCACTCAACCATTGCGACTTTCCTCCAATCTCAGAGTTGTGAGTGAAAAAATCGGGGGGGGGGGGGGGGGGGGAAGGTGCATTGGTAAGTGGACTGCTTGTTTATGTCCCTCTGGATTCCTGGAGGCGCGTTCGTTCTCTCTGAAAATGAAAAGACCTTAAGAAGTCAAGAGCTGGAGTTTGAACATCGCTATTCACACCCACCATATCCCGGCGCTCTCTCTCCCTTCCAAACCTCCGCACATCCCCAGAGGAACTCCCAGAGGGTTCTCAAGGTTGAACTTGAGTGCAGCCCTCTCAACCCAATGATAGAACTCGATGGCAACTTTCTTCGTCTTAGAGAAAACTATGTATGGCCCTGATCGTGCTGGGAAAGAGGAAGCGAAGGGAAGGTTAAGGCCTAACGCCACCCAAGGAAAACTTGCCGGTATGAGTAGGGTCCCACGGAGAAACAGGTGCGGTCTTTCTCTTCTGGCGCTCCACAGTGAAATGGCAACTTTGGTGTCTTTCCTTTGCCACCTAAAAGCCCACCTCCCACTTCTCTACCCCGCCCCAAATGTGCTGCACGACTGAGCAGATATGACTGGATCGGTCCTGATGGGTAGGTTTTACTGTCCAGCAATATTTTAAGCTCCCAGCCAGACAGCTTTTATGAAGGGAGGGATGTTTGGGAAACAATGGGAGGGAGAGAATGGGAGAGCTGTGCTGGGCACACGGGGGAGGAGGGTTGGGGAGAGCTGACGTGGGAAAGCTTAGCTGGGGCTTCTGCAGCCTCCAAACGTTTCTCTTAGCTGTAGACCGGCGTTC
Organism: Peromyscus nudipes; assembly: GCA_902168325.1. Classification (NCBI taxonomy): domain Eukaryota; kingdom Metazoa; phylum Chordata; class Mammalia; order Rodentia; family Cricetidae; genus Peromyscus; species Peromyscus nudipes. The sequence continues at coordinate 10,592 of CABHPH010162136.1, read as the reverse complement.
TACGGCTTCGGTTTCTTGCAGAGAGAGACGGGTGTCAAGGGGTATTTTCCAAGGCCTTGAAGCCATCATCTTGGAGACTCTTAGTGACGTAGGGAGAGTAAGAAGAGACCCATGTGCGACCTTCTGCTTCGAGTCGGACTGCATGAGAGTGGTTGGTTCCTTTCAAAGGGTGGCATTTAATCCTCCATCCAGGTTTGGCCTTGTGACTCAACACCTTTAGTACGCAGCCTCCCTGATGACTTGCTCCTAGGAACAGTGGGCTGCTGAATACAGTTCTCAGTTCCAGGTGTGAGATACATGCCCCGGGTCAGTCAAGGAAAGCACCAGAAGCCCCCAAAGCAACACAGGCTCTGGTCATTCCTCACGGCTGCCCACTAGAACTAGAGGCTAAAATCACTCTGCGGAAGACACCATACACATTGATTGTAGGGGAGAGAGAAAACGTGGAGGCACTGAGTTAGAATGCCTTCCATGCTGGCTAGCAGTCAAACCACAGTGGGTGCTAAGTACGATGCTGTGGATCAAAGGGGACCGTTGATCTGGTCTAGCTCTGAACCCCGTGAAACCAGAGTTCAACTTGCTGGGCAAAACAGGCCTGCTTCACCTGTACAAAAGTGTCTTGATGTGCTGGGGGTGACCAAATGCCTTCTAACTGGAGTATTGTGGTGGTGGTGGTGAATAATCCATTCCTGGTACTTGAAGCCCGGCTAACAACTGAGGTCTAGGGAGACTACCGGCTCCAGTGGGGAACTTATTACTGATATTTATCTAAATTGACAGAGCAAACTGCCTTCTAAATATCTATGCTTCTACCCATAGACGGAGTTGATGCCAGAGAAGCCTCTTCCTGTGAAGAACAGCGATGAACACAGAGACCCATGGCTTCCCAAGATGCTGAGAATAAGCAGCAGTTGTGGGCCCAACCTAAACAAGACAGATACACCACATCCTTGAAGGCTTAGAGAACATTGAAAAAGAGAGAATTGGAAGTATGGAGAACCAGATGATAGGCTAAGGGCTATAAATTGCCTTTTTTAAGACTCAGTATAACTGTTATCATTATTAAACTCTCAACATCTCTAACTACCAGCACTGGGCTGGCACACACAAGACTATCCCTATCAACTGTCAATCAAGGAAAGGGGAGGGGCTCATGAGGCCCTACCCTTTACCTCTGAACTATTGGCTATTGATAGGTTCTAAGAGAGGAGGTATGGCCATACAGACAGTCCTGGTTCATCTCAGTGGGTCACCAAACAAAAGGAATAGCCATGAACACAAGGGAGAGATTTGTGGGGAGGAGGGATACGGGAGAAGATGGTAGGGAGGCAGGGTTAGAGTGGTCAGTACATGTTGTGTATACACGTATAATTATCTCAAAACAAAGTTAATGAATAAAAAAGTCAGTTTTGGACTCTACAGGGCTTGGGTATCATTTGTCATTTTGGCATCGTTTCTCACCTCCTCACTTACAGTTACAAGTACCTCTGAGAAGCTGCATGTGAACGGAGGGATTATGCAGGTCATGTGCTTTCTGTAAATGACAGTGATGATTTGCTCATCCAGAGGGTCTTGGGTGGAGTATCACTGTAGTCCCATAAAGAATGACACTTCCATAAAGGGAAGCCACCTTAGAGGGCATGGGCATGTTCTGAGAGCCACACCCCTTTCATTGATGGGACTGACTGTACAAGTGGCTGTTTTGACAATGTTTTCCCAATGAAAGGTTTAAAACAATTTATTTTCTTTTTCAGTGTGTGTGTGTGTGTGTGTGTGTGTGTGTGTGTGTGTGTGTGTAGGTATGCATATGTGTGAGAGTAGGTGCCTGTGGAGTTCCAAAGAGGGTGCAGGAGCCCCTGGAGCTGTAGTTACGGGTGGTTGTGAGCTGCCTGACCTGGGTGCTAGGAATGCGTTTTGAGGCCTCTGCAAGATCAGTATGTGCTCTGAACCACTGAGCTGCCTCAGGGTTGTGTTTGTTTGTTTGTTTTTTGAGACACCCTTTACCTCAGTGGTCCAGACTGACCTCAAATATGCAGTTCTCCTGCCTCAGCCTCTCAAGTATCTGGGATTACAGGCATGCACCATTATTTGTAACCAAAATTTGGGATATTTTATTTTACCAATTTATTCATGGAAATAATGGGGCAAAAATAGTTGGTATTTGGATTCTTTCAGGAAATAACAATACACAATTGCTCAATTAAACACAAATTAGGGTAAGAGAGGCTCCCTAACAGCTGAGTGTTCACCACCTCCCTTCCATTCTGTTATTCCTTCTATTTCCTGTGGCCATGAACATTTTAATGGTGCAGTGTGAGGAGAGTGTTAGCAACCTGTGTGAGTCTCAAGGCCCACTGTCATTAAAATGCTCGCTAACCCACAACCTTATTGACTTTAACTCTTCAGATTTCTTTTAACTCCCAAGTTTTGAGGGCCCACATGCACTCGGACAATGCCTTCCACCGAATCCTTCCATTAACCATAGGTGGTCAAGACTGTTCCCTTAATATCAATGAGGTGAGGTCAGAAGTGGGAGGGGAAGAAAAGTCATCCGTTTGAGAAGATGGCTCACATGTCCATTCCTGTAGTTTTGCTTTCTCTAAGGAATTCCAGAACCTACAGAGCTTGTTATCAAAATGATCCCCCCATCTAGGGGTGACCATATGATCTTGGCTAATGTGGTGGGTGCTATCAAGTGCCCCTTTGTGAGGACATTTGTAGAGGATGTGTTTGAGCACAGATGGACAGAATAACAAATAGCTCTGATCATAGTCTCATAGGTTTGGGACTTCTCTCCCTTTCCTCTTCCTTTCTTTTCTCTCTTCCCTCCTCCCTCCTCTCTAAACTCCCTCCCCTCCCCTTTCCTTCCCTTCCCTCCCCTCCCCTTCCTTCTCCTCCCTTCCCTTCCCCTTCATTTTCTTTAAAACCGTTCTCTTGTGTAGCCTAGATTGCCTGGAACCCATTATGTAGCCCATGCTGGCCTCAAACTCCTGAGTGCTAGGATTAAAGTCATTATGTCTGGTTAGCTTTCTAATTTAGCACCTTCTTTGCTTATTTACTTGGTTGACACAGAAGAACACTCTACTTTTTTTTTTCTGTTGTTTGTTTTTGAGAAGAGGTCTTTCTTGCCATGTAGCCCAGGATGCTCTGGAACTCACGATCCTTCTGCCTCAGCATCCCCATGTACTACGATTACAGTTGTGTACCACCACTGCTGATAATTAATTTTTGTTGTTGGTTCTGTTTGCAGCTAACAAGTCCTTGAAAACATTAGCACCCAATCTCATACCTTCCGGAGGAAAGTTTGGAAAGTGACGGAGAGTGAGACTCACCTTAGCCTTACTGAGAAGAAAGAATGAGTCTGTGCCTGCCAGGAACCAGAATTGATCTTGTAGTCCATTCAGTGGGAAATGAAAAGTCTTCCCATGGAGGCTACATGGCATTGTTTTTTCTTTTCTTTTTCTTTTTTGAGACATAGTCTCATTGTGTAACCCTGGCTGGCTGGAAGCAGCTCAATACGAAGATCAGGTGGTCTTCTAACTCACAGGGATCTGCCCGATTGCTTCTGCCTCCTGAGTGCTGGGATTTAACCACACTTGGCATCGTATTGCATTATTTGATCTCTACATCTCAAAAACTTGCGACATACTCTCAATTTCAAGGCAAATTTCAACTCTAAATTCTGAAACCATCTAGATTATTAGAGCATGGCATTTTGGGTAATTCACTGGCCTTCTGCTTTTGGAAGCATTGAAGTAGTTACATGTGGAAAGATTATGGGGTCTGAAGCTGAGAACCCGGCTGTCTACAGGTTGGTGGAGTCATTCAGCTCCTGCTGGCGTCTGTTTCCTCTCCACCTCTGCTGCGTTGTGTCCAGGGGGAATTGTCACCCATTGGTCACGTTCGCTGTCCCGTGCTCAGATCTATGGGTTGATTTGTTAGCTCATTGACTAAAATCACGCCTTTCCCACCCCGAGGAGAGAGAAGTCAGAACTGGAAAAGCCTGGGAGACATTACCAACCTCAATCCCCTCATTCTTTAGATAAGAGAACCAAGGTTCAGAGTAGGCAGGATGCTGGGAGTTGGGGTACAGGCTGAGCCCATGTGCTCTCTGTGGTTCTGGTGCCCCTACATATAGGCCAGAGTCACTTAAGTAGCAAAGCTCTTTTGGCAGAAGCAGGTAGCACAAAGATTTAGGGGCCCAAGGAAGCCATCCTCAGTCCATCCCTTTGGAGACCAGGAATGGAATATGAACAAGCTGTCGGTTTCTGCTGTGCGCAAGGGGGCAGGAAACCCTGAGAAACACCACAGAGGGCCGTGTGCAAATTGGACCAGGTCCCTGAATATTTCTTAGTGTCTTAGTGAGCAGGGTCTGGACACTCAGACAAGTGTCTGTTGAGGACCCACCCTTGAGGTTGAGTGGGATTGGGAGGGTTGATGTGGGAGGGTGGTGATCAGATAGATGTCATCGACAAGGTAAGATTTGGGTCCGTGAGGGCATGGGCAATCCAGGGTGAAAGAGTTTGGAGCGGCTGAGACAGAGTGGCAGGCGCAAAAATGTTGAGAAGTGTAATTTTTAAATTTCCTGATTTTTTTTTAAAATCCATGCAGTTTCTTACTGGCAGACGTTGCAAAGCCCATCACCATCAAGCAATGAGATACTACACCACGTCCAACCTGTGATAGGTCCATTCCTTCCTCCCACAGGTTTTGTGAAGCAGCCACTTTGCCAGGAATGCCGAGATGGATGAGATGCCTACATAGTACGTGCATGAGTGTGCCCAAGGGCTCACACGTATTTGCTCTGCGATGAGGTGTGGCAGCAGGAAAGGCAGAAAAGCCCCGTGTATGCTGAGCCCCAGACCTGCCTGTCATTTTACAGAAAACTGAACAGCAAACTGATGGATGTGAGGATCTGGAGTGAGTGGTCTCAGCTCAGCACCAAGCAGCTGCCTGATCTTGAAGAAGAGACTTTTCCCTTCTTAACCCCAAGGGAGCATGGCTAACCTTACAGTCACAGTGATTAAAACAATGTGTAAAACTGAGCCCAGTACCGGCCAAGTACTGAGAAATGGTAACTGCTACCATCGCCATTGCTAGGGAGAAGGTCAGGGTACCTCTGGAGAGAGATCAAGGGTTCTTTGCTTCACCGGTGTGGGACTCAAGGCTTGCTTTTTCTAGGTTGTGCTTGCCTGGAGAGGACCAGGCTTCAAGCATTGCCCTCTGTGTCCTTCCTCCCTGGCTTATTTGTTCAGATGCCAGATTCTTCATTATCAGACCATTTGGCTGAAATTCAAGGGCTCCAGTGCCCCCGAGGGACACAGGGAGGGCTAGAGGGGGAGGAGGGGGGCTCGTTCACTCTGGAGAGGATTTCCAGCCCAGACAGTCGTCAGGGCAAGGCGGGGCCCTCTATTGAACGGAGCAGTTCATGCATGAGAGCAGAGCATGCCAATTCTATAGAGCGCGACCCCTCACCCCAGTCTGCTGCTAACAAAGTTATCTTTCCCGATCTGCTTAGGCAGAAGGGGGACACGCGTCCTGTCCTTGTGCTGAGCATGTAACACAGGCAGGACTCAGGCCAGAGCTGGGTCTGGCTTGCAGAATTATCCCAGACTCAAAATCTTGGGTTCTGTCAGCGGCGCCGTCACCACATGGGGCAAAGGCGGCTGAGGCGACAGTAACTGGTCACCTGCGGACCACAGCATGTCTCAGAGTCCTCAGTGCCTGGGGACATGTAGAGAGAATGCCAGCTCAGCATCTCAGAGAGAGGGTAAAGAAAGAGGCCATGTCACTTTGATATTCAGGTCAGTGGGTCTCAAAGTGTGGTCGTTACACCTACAGGGCCACCTGAGAGAAACCCCTAGATCTACCCTAGACCCACAGAATTAGAAATCCAAGGTGGAAACCTTCAGGCTCGTTACAAGTCCTTCACAAGACTCTAAAGGGTGTAAAATGCTGAAAGCTCTGCTGGCCATAGCCCACTTCCAGGCTCCTGGAGGAATCTGCGTTTCCAGCTTTCTTCCATACCTCCTGCATTTCTAGACACTCGACTGTCAAGATGAACCCTGGAAACTTTTTTCTGCCCCTTCTTCCTTTTGGTTCTTCCAAACGAGGAGACGTTCTTATGACAACTTCCCTGAAGTTTCTCAGATGCTGCATTAGAACACCCTACACTTAGCATGTACTTAACATGTACACTTACCACTTGCTCAGAGAGGAGTGGGAACATGTATGTGCATCAGGACTGAGGACACACACTTCTCTTTTTACTTTATCAAGACTCAGCAAAGTCTAGGTCCTAGGCACAGGAAGAAAGTGCAGTTCCAGGGCTGACTCAGAGCTACTTGACTCCAAAGCCCATGTTTGCTCTGGGCTGTCCGTGTTGTCTCCCTTAATCACACAATCTGGCTCTGACCTTTCCTACTATCTGGGGTCTCCCATCTCGGTGATTGTCAGTTAACATTTGAAGGACTGAAATGTTGTTGTTGTTGTTCTGAAAAAACAACATTACTGTAGACAGTTTCTAAGTACTACAGACAATTTCACTCTGAAAACCCATTGTTTCAAATGGACAAGCCTAAGGTACAAATATTATCCACTGGGGGGGGAAATGAAAACATGCAGCCAAAACCATTCAACAGTGAGGGACTCTTCATCCAAAGCTACCACTACTGTGACCGCCCAAAGCAGTTTGGTGTGTGCCCCAGCCCGAGTTCTGTGTGTGTGCATATGCGTGTAAATATAAATGGGACCAGTGTGTTGCACATGATTGTGTCGCTTGCCTTTTTCACTGACATCCTGCTGATCTTTGCAGTGCATACAAATCAACCTCATTTGGCTAATGCTCCAACTACTATTCCAGGATATGGTCCATCTTAGGAATTTATTCAGCCTGTTCCAAAGGCTGTTTAGGATTGCACCCCCCCCAACTCCCCCTCCTCTCCCTCCTCTTCTTCCTTTTATCCACCCCTCCTCTTTTTTGGTTGTTGTTCTAAAAAAACCAACACCACTGTGAACATTTTCTTTTTTCTTTTTCTTTTTTTTTTTTTTTTGGTTTTTCGAGACAGGGTTTCTCTGTGTAGCTTTGCGCCTTTCCTGGAGCTCACTTGGTAGCCCAGGCTGGCCTCAAACTCACAGAGATCCGCCTGCCTCTGCCTCCCGAGTGCTGGGATTAAAGGCGTGCGCCACCAACGCCCGGCCAAACTTTTTTTTTTTTTTCCCCATGAATGACGATGACGTCATTCGGAGGATGGACTGGCGGTCGCAGGAATCGAACTCGCCACCTCGGCCGCCGCGGGCGGGCGCCTGACCTCAGAGCCACCTCTCCGTGTTGCTGTGAACATTTTCTAAGTACTGCAGTCTATTTCACTTTGCACACCCATATTTTCTTTTCTGTTACAAACTTTTGAAATAACATTTTTTTGTGTGTGTGAATCTATTTTGAGCAAATGGAGGAAAACTTCTCAAGGCAGAATTAACTTTCTAGAAGAGATGGAATTGAAGTTGCTGAGTACAACAACAATTGCTCTTCAAACAGACTCCCAGACGACACGGCAGCTTTCGGGAGGGACCCTCAGCCTGTGTTCCCACTGTCACTGCTACTGTCCATCTCAGTGATCCAATAGACGGGCAGGGAGGAGTCTGCTAACTGCATTTTTCCTAATTACTTGAGAAATGAACATTCCAGAATGTTCGTTAGTTATTTCTATTTCCTTTCCTTGGAATTGTTTACTCCTGGCTTTTTTTGGTGTGTGTGTGTGTGTGTGTGTGTGTGTGTGTGTGTGTGTGTGTATGTGTTAGGTATTTGTTTTTTTTTTCCTTGTTGATTTATAAGCCCTTTTTATGGACCATGGCTACTTTTCCTCTTTACACGTGTTGTAAAACTTCCAACTGATGATTCATCTTGTAACTTTGCTTTTAGTGTGTTTTGCTGTGCAGAGAATTTATATTTTTATCAAGTCAAATCCATCTTTTAAAAATTTATGGTTTCTTGACTCTGTGCCGGCCATAGAAAGGCCCCCGTATGTCATTAAAATTCAGGAAGTCGAGTTAGGAAACTTGTTGGAGTAGCTCCTTCCCAACGGGTCAGCCTGGATCTTAAAAAAACAAAACAAAACAGCCGACCGCTTTATAGTCATTCCGAGTGCCCTTCCCTTTAGATCTCAGCCTCCTTTTCCAACAGGGCTGCATGTTTTATTTACCTTCTCACCTCACTTGACAGCAGATTCCAGCATCAGCACCTCTTGCATCGGCCTTTCCTACTTGCAGATCAGAACATTGAACCTGGGCGCCCCTGTGCCTGATGCTTGCGATAGTTGTCCCTGGGACTCTAGATGTTTGAGTTACACTTGTTTCCCAGAGGAGGGGGCAACTGTTTTCTTCTTTGAAGGCTTATTTCCTACCCTTTCTACAAAGAGGGAGCTTTTCAGGATTTTTTTCTGCCTCTTTTCACTTTAAAATTGCCTCAGTTTCTCTAAGATGGTCATCAAACCCGTAGCTTCTCACGGAGGAGCAACACCGTGCTTTCCACTGCTCAGCTAAGCATCTAGGTTGACCGTCTTTTTCTTTTTAGACAGGGTCTCTATGTATCCCTGACTGGTCTGAAACTGGCTACGTAGGCCAGGCTGGTCTCAGAAATCCAACTGTCTCTATTGCCCCAGTGCTGGAATTAAAGGCATGCACCATTACCCTTGGCCTTTTTTTTTTTTTTTTTTTTTTTTTGTAGTTGGTTTTGAACTTACTATGTAGCTGAGGATGACCTTGAATGCCTAATGCCCCCTGTCGC
>CABHPH010162135.1:0-55559 GCA_902168325.1 Peromyscus nudipes | reverse complement strand
GCCAGCCCTAGGTAAGCCTGGGTGGTAGTTCAGATGGTCAGTCCAGGGCACTGTGGCCGACCCCCTCAGGTGAGGAGCAGAGCCATCTCCCATGTGCCCATGCCATCAGGGTCAGATCTCCCTTGCCTTGGGTGAGGCATGGGGCCATCTCTCCAGAGTGTGGGAGGCCAGCTGTCCCATGATGGTCAAAGCCAGTTCTCTTGCTGCAGCATCCAGTGAGGCATAGTACCAGCTATCTCAAGGATGGGGAAGGCCAGGGCCAGCTCAGAATAGGCCTCTGATCCCATCATGCATGGTTTCCATGGCTCCATGAGGCAACATGGACCACAGACATGGTCCTCCCCAGTGGATTGGGTGTGGAACAGATCCTGGCTCTGGATAGAAGCACAGGCCACTCAGATCAGGATGGCTGTGGTGGTGGCATGGCTCCCAGATACCAACAAAGCCACAGGTTGTGGCCCGGATCCCAGGATTTCCTGTAACCTTTGGTAGTAACACAGACCCCACCTCTGGTGGAACCATGCACCCAGACATGATCCTTGACAGCAGTCTGGTCTGGATGTCACCATTGCCTCAGGTGGCAGTGCAGGCCACTCAGATCAGCACAGCCCCAGGGACAGTGTGGTCCTTACACACTAATTTGACCCCAGATCTTGGGCATCCATGTGGCCCTCGATGGTTACAGGAACCTCCTACATCAACACTGACCTTGGCTGCAGTGGGGGCCATGGACACAGACATGGCCCCCAGCTCCTGCAGTCCTGGCCCAGATATCACCATGATATCAGATAGCAGTGCAGGCCACTCTATTCTGCCTTGCCCCGGCTGCAGCATGTCCCTTGGCCACTGACATGGACTCAGGTGGCTGACCTGACTTTGGGCCTCCACATGGCCCTCGGTAACTATGGGCCACAGACTTCAACACAGATACTGGCTGCTGTAGGACCATGGACCCAGATATGGTCAGCAGCATCCCGGGTCTGGATGTCACCATGGCCCTAGGTGGCAGCACAGGCCACCCAGACTGCATGTTCCTGGTGAGAGCTCAATCCTCAGACACCAACATAGTCCCCAGTGGCAGCCCAGACCCTGGGAATCTACATGGCCCTTGGTTGAACAGGAGCCACAGATGTTGACTCAGATGTTAATTGGTATTAGATAACCAATTGGTGTGCTCTTCCCTGGGGAAGACTCTTTCTCCCATTATCCGCATCCCTTAGTTTCCTGTAGGGATTGTGTAGGGTTGAGGCCTCATGAGCTTTCATTTAATTGGGGTACTATTGTCCATCCTTTTACTCGAAATAGGTGCCTATCTTTAAAGCTAAGATGTGTTACTGATTGTTATTATTTTTTTTATTATTGTTATTATTATTATTACTCTGATTTTCTTAGAACTAGCTCTGTAGACCAGGCTGGCCTTGAACTCACAGAGATCTGCCTGCCTCTGACTCCCGAGTGCTGGGATTAAAGGTGTGCGCCGCCACCCTGCATGATCTGCAGGATTTTATTTTTTTGATTCATTCAGCCAGGCTACATCATTTGATTGGAGAATTGGGGCCATTACTATTTGAAGTTATTATTGAAGTGTTGACTGCAGTCATTGTGGTATTGATTTCTGGTGTTGTTGGTGTTCTCACTGGTACTTTGTATTTTGGTTATTATATCTTCAAGTTTCTGCATTCTCTTAGCTGTGCTCATCCCTCTCTTCAGCCTGAAATATTGTCTCCTCTTTTTATTTAGGTTTTGTTTGTTGGATATAATTTTTTAAGCTGTTTATATCATGGAAAATTTTTTCCTACTCAACTATGGCAGATAGTTTTGCTCAGTATATTAGTCTAGATTGGATGTTGTAGTTTTTTGAGGACTTGGGATGCATTGCTCCAGGCTCTCTGGCATTCAGAGTTTCCATTGAGAAATCAGCTGTTTTTCTGATGGGTTGTCTTTTATATGTGACTTGTGTTTTTTCTCCTGATACTTTCAATATCTTCTCTCTCTTTTTTCTTTTTTTGCCTCTATATTTAACGTTTTTTGTTTGTTTGTTTGTTTGTTTTGTTTTTCAAGACAGGGTTTCTCTATGTAACAGCTCTAGAAGTCCTGCAACTCAATTTGTAGACCAGGTTTGCCTCAAACTCACAGATATCGGCCTGTCTCGGCCTCCTGAATGCTGGGAGTAAAGGCATGCACCACCACCATCTGGCTATGTATACTTAATGTTTTAATTATAATATGCCACGAAGAGTTTCTTTTCTGTTTCTATCCATTTGGTGTTCTCTATGGTTCTTGTATCTTTTGTATTGGTGTATCTTTCCTTAGTTTGGGTAAGTTTTCTTCCGTGATCTTGTTGGAGAGGTGGTCTATGCCATTGACTTGGGATTCTTCTCCCTCATCTATTCATAAAATTCAAAAGTTGGGTCTTTTCTTGGTGTCCCACATTTCCTGTGTGTTCCTTTCTGTGTGTGTGTGTGTGTGTGTGTGTGTGTGTGTGTGTGTGTGTAATTTTGATATTCCTTGCTTATTTGATCTATAGCTTTCCATTGTCTTTGAGTCTTGCTGCTCTATTTTCTGCTCTTTACTCTACTTCTCAGGCTTTCCTTTGAGAGTTCTAGCTGAATTACTAGGTTTTTCAACTCCATCTTCATTTCATTGAGTCTTCCTCAGTGTTTCTATCTTCTGATTGAATTCCCTTCTCAAGTCTTGGACTGTCCTCATCACGTCTGTTTGCGTTAGGTTTGTGTGTTCTTGGGGAACAGTCAAGCGTTCCTTCTTAAGCTCTTTCTCCTTATTTTCATGGAGCTGTTTCTTTGTGTCATTTTTAAAACTCCTCACATTCTCCATAAACTTTTATGGTCACATGCCTGGTTGTTCTTTTCACTTCTGGATGAAAAGACTTCATCCAGGTCAATCTCGTTGGCAGACATTTCTACAGGACTAATAGATTTGTGGGGTGTGTGTAGTGTGGGAATTACTGCCTTGATCTTTAACAGTTTTCCTATTTTTTTGTGATGAGACTTCTTTTGATAGTTCTGTGTCTGATATAAATAGAGCATGTAGGGCAAAAGAAAGGATGTGTGGGTTGAATTGAGCCTGAGGTTGGATATGGCTCAGGTGGACCCAGGAGACTGGGCTGGTGTGAAAGATGTTCCTTCTGGTCCAATATTGGAGTTGGGGGGGGGTATATGTGAGGGTTGGGGTGGGTGTGGGGAGGGGAGGGGCACATCAGGCAAACTCACCCAGCTAGACCCTGGAGAAGGGTGTGTAGGACCTGGCTGGGTAGAGAGGTTAGATGTGGTGGGTGAGTGGCTTGAAGGTTAGGGGCAGGGAGGAAGGTAGAGTGGGTCATGGCAAAATCCTAGATCTTGGTAGTGACACAGACAGGGGTGGCTAGACTAGGCCCATGAATTGGATGTGGAATCTAGGCTACAACTAGTGGGTCGGGGATTGGTGAATGGAGGGGAGGATATCAGACTTACTTGGTACTAGACCTTGGAAAAGGACATGCCAGATCTGGTTTGGTAGAGAGGTGCCGAGTTACATTTTTATTTACGTTGAAGTCTAACTGTGTCCTTTTGCATGTGCAAAACCAGTTGTCCCCACACTGTGGTTGGTTGGGGAGCTGTCTTATTTATTCTGTGAGTCTAGAGAGTACCACAGGGCTTCCCCTATGCTCTACGACCAGGAGATACTTAGACATCAGGTGCTTCATGGATGTGCTTCCTAAACAATAGATGTTAGGATCTCTGAGATGTTTTGTTATGAATATATCTAAAAATCACAGCACACTTGAGAACTTCTGCCTATGACGCATGAGTGATGGAAACTATGTGCTGCTTTCCAGATCAACTCTTTGCTAACTTGGACAAGTTCCCAAGCCTGAAAGAACTGTCTGTGAGACTAGATGGCATACCAGATGTGCTGTCGATCATCCCTGGGGATTTCTCAAACGTCCACCACATGGAGAAGTTATCCATCCAAACTTCCACAGAGTCTGACCTCTCCAAACTGGGTAAGAATGGTGCTTGGATCTCCCAGGTCATATTCTAGCTGGAAAAGTTACTTGGCTAATAATTGTTAGAATCATGAAATCATCATTAGTTAAAATTTCTGTGGGCCTAAGAGCGTGAACTGTGTCCATGGGAAGCTGTGGGGACAGCGCTCTTCCTCATTAAAGACCTCACAGTGTGAACTGTGTCCATGGGAAGGTATGGGAACAGCGTTCTTCCTCATTAAGAGCTCAGACATTTATTTGTAACCCCAAGTCTCTAACATGACTGGAACTATTCTGAACTCTGCACAAATATTAACTCACTCTTCATACCACTGTGTGAGAGAAGACACAATGATTTATTGATGATTTTCAACTGGGGAAACTGAGGTCAGCGATTGCTCAGGTTTATCCAGCTAAGAAAATGTATCTTCAAAAGAGGTGTGACTCTAGGGCCTGAGGTTTAAACTCCAGCACACTTCCTCTCCAAGGCAGTTTGTGGAGTTCTTTTCTTTTGCTGTTGTTTTAGTGGCAGATCTTGCAGACCTGCCTGCTGAGGGAGGAAATCTGACTGGGGGCAACCCGGACCTTTCCTCCACTTCTCTCCATCCCAGCCTCCTGTTGATGAACAGCTGTGCAGCCATCTTTCTCGTCATTTAGCAAAATGACTCAGGCAACGTCAGATCCTTAATTTGTTAAACACTGAACACTGAGGACTAAAGAAATGTGAAAAGGGGACTGGAGCAGGGCATGGTGTTCATGTCTGTAATCCCAGAATTTGGGAGGCTGAGGCAGGAGGACTGTCACAACATCAAGCCAGCTTAGCTCTGGAAATGTAGCTATTTCCAGGCTAGCCTGAGATACAATATGAGACCCTGTCTGAAGAGAAACAAAAGAAACAAACAAACATATTTTAGAGGTTAGGGAGATCAATCAGTAGGTAAAGGTACTTCCTGCCAAGCCTGATGACCTCTGTCCCACATATCCGTATGGTGGAAGGAAACAGTTCTCCCAGTTTTGCCCTGAACTTTGCATGTGTCCTATGGCCAAGGATGACCTCCCCACATATCATATACGCATAAACAAAATAAATAAGGTCACGTATTCTTCAAGTTGTGCTTCAGAGTTGTCCCCTCTTCTGCTGAGGGCCGCAGGAATATATCATAAGAACGCAGCTGGTTATGGCAAAGCCACTACCTGGAGGAATCAGGGAATTCCTTCAGAGGAAGCCAGATTCCAAGGAGCTTTTGGTGTTATTTTTGGCTTGTTATATATCAGCTGTCTTCTGTTATGAAAATCATGTGTGCCTTCATAGTTTTCCCAATTGACTTTTCCCCTAGAAGTGCTAACAGTGTGGACTGATCACTCTTTGGACATATCCATTTAAGGTATTTGGAGAATAGCCTCGGGAAAGACTTCCTTCCCCCCAGCCCATCTGGTTCTCCCCTTTCAGTACTGGAATCAGATAACTCCCTTAGCCACTTTCAAGGATTAACAGTAATAACAGTCCACATGCTAGTCTCCTGATTTAAGGTAAATTCCACAAGGAGACACCACCTAGGTCAGGTGGATGTTAAGTAATAGCTTTACACAGTTTAGCTCGGACCCTTCCTTCTTACAGCCTTACTAACTTTATAGGCCCCTAACTTCTTACCTAACCACATCTCAGAATGTAGACTGAGCACATAGACCCCCCCTTTTCATATATTAACAGGTTATTAGCACTCATTTGACCTCCTCTTTTACCACTCCCATTTTGGATTGTAAAAGAAAGCCTGGTGGTCATTGCCTGAGAAAAGTTCTTACCTGTCTTTATGAACCCATAGAATTCAAGCCTGGTGACCTTGCTCAACCAGGGGATTACTATTGCTTGGGTTTATAACTGGATGCCTGGGAGACTTAGGAGGTATGTAGACAACAGAGAACTTAGAGACAGAGAACAGAGAGGGATAAGGAGGATTCTGACCAGAGAGAACGTGTGGACAAGATGGAAGATGAGGAAGAGTCAGATAAGGAAGTACTAGCTGGGTAAGAAGGAGATGAAAAGGACCTAGATAAGGCAGAATTAAGATAAGAGAATTAAGATAGAACTTAGAGGGAGCAGTAGATGAATATAGAGAGAAATCAGGAAGAAAGGTGCTAAAAGAGAATAGAAGCTTGTAGAGAGGGAACTCACACAGAATAATAAAGTGTATGGACTAAGGAGTTTCGTGTACATGGACTCTTTTCATCAAAGATTAATTATCAGCTGGTTGTAGATTCTTCCCGGACCCTGGGAGGAGACTGTAGAGGGGCTGGACCCCAATAGTCCTTCATACTCTTTTATATGACTCTACAGAACTCCTGCTGCATCAGGGCAATGTGCAAACACAGAGATATCAGGGTGCTGATGCTGAAAGTGAAATATGGAGAAGAGAAAACGGATCCAGAGAGAGTCAGGAACTTGCCCCAGGTCTTCTGCTCACGAGTCAGTGGCAGAAGCTGAGCACACGCCCAACATGACCTGAGCACTAGATCACTGCATCACTGTCTGTTTAATGGTGTGGCTGGAGATTATGGACTGAGAGGCCAGTCCGGATAGGAATTTGTAACCTTCTTGAATTTCTGAATATCCTTCATCTTTTCCAGTTAAACTCATCCAGAACTCTCCAAATCTTCAAGTTTTCTACCTGAAATGTGATTTCTTTTCGAATTGTGAGTCTCTCATGACTGTGCTTGCTTCCTGCAAGAAAATCAGAGAGATTGAGTTTTCTGGACGATGCTTTGAAGCCATGTCATTTGGTAAGAACTATAAGCTTACAACGTTGACTTCAGATGCTCCTGTGCAAAAAGTCATTAAGTACTCTAGAATTAAAAGTCTGCTGATGTCACAGAAACTGTGACAGCACCTGACTTCAGTGAGTCTTTCTCAGCAGTGAAGTGCATCTGTGTCTACCACGTAAACATTTCCTTTTCAGAATTGTTTCCTCTACTTAGTCATAGTAATTCAATCTGAATATTATGTCACCTTTCATCACTTTTGAAACACTCTTACCTCAATGGTATTCCTCTGTGTCACAGGAAATGTATCTGAACTAACTATATTTCATTTTCCCTTTTCTAGTCACCACTTTGCCAAATTTTGTGGCCTTGAAAATATTGAAACTTGGACACCAACAGTTTCCAGATAAGGAAACATCAGAAAAGTTTGGTAAGTTTATAAACAGTGTTTCTTAATGTATTCTTTATCCTCCTCCTCCTCCTCCTCTTCAGTGAACCTACAAGAAAGCAAGCTGTGGACAGTTGTCCCTTGACATCCATGGCAGCTGGGTCCAGGACCTCTGCTGATGTGAACACTAGAAGATCCTCCACTCCATGATATAAAATGGTGCAGTGTTTGCTCAAGTCCCTACACATCCTCCATATACTTTAAGCCATCTCTCAATTGCTTACAATGCCTAATGCAATGTAAATGCTATGTAAACAAGTGTTACACTGTGTTGTTCTGGGAATAATGGTGAGGGGGAAATGTCTGTACATGTTTGGCACAGACACGATTTTAAAGATTGAACCTGTGGTGGGTGGAATGTGCCCATACAGAGGGTCAGCTGTACCAGCTATACTGGTCCTTAGGAGGACACCATAGTGACGCTCAGTATCACCCCCAGATGCCGTCACTGTTGGTCCCACACATCCTCACACTTGATCTCATGAAATGCAACGTTCTCAGACTCACTGACCTCTTAGGAGAGAATTTGGTCCTGATAGCACTGTGGAACTTGATAGTCTGGCACACACTCCAAATATGCAATGTCCTTTTTGTTTCAAAGGTTTCAGAATTCATATTAAAACTTCTATTTAAAATTAAGAAAACACTATAACTCCAGGGAAAGGCCACACGCCAGGCTGCAGCACGCCCAATCAGAAGGCAAGCGTCCAGCTTCCTGTGCCCAGTCTGAGAGCTGTCCCCATCTCATGAATGTGTGTCCTCCCTTTAGAGTTACTTAAGTAAACTTTAAAATATTTATTCCTGTCTTATGTGCATGAGTGTTGCCTGCATATCTGTGCACCACATATGTTCTTGGGGGGCCACAGAAGTCAGAAGAAGGGTTTGGATCCACTGGATCCGGATGGTTGTCAGCCACCATGTGGGTGCTGGGCACTAACTATTCCTGAGACTTCTGCAAAAGTAACTAGTGATCTTAACCACTGAGCTATCTTTTTAGTCCCATATATTTTCCTTTGAAATAAATTAGTGTATGTAAGTTGTGACAAAGTAAATTTGAGAAGCTTTGCTTATGAGGCTTTGTTCATAACAGCAGTTTGGGCAGCAAAATAAATGATAGAAAGAGAAAGAAAATCACATTGGAAATATTGTTGTGGACTCACAAGTTTTCTGTGTATTTATGTGCATTTACTGTGTGTTTTTGTGGAGCTGTGGCATGTCCATGGAAGTCAGAGAACAGCAGGTGGGAGTCATTCTCTCTCACCATATAGACTCCTGGGATCAAGCTCAGGTTGTCAGGCATGCCTGGGGATGCCTTTACCACCCGAGCCTTCTCACCTGCTCTGACCCACAAACTTAGAGGGTTCTAAATACATCTACAGTCATCTCTATCTGCAGTCATACAGACACACGTTCCTCAGCGCAGTCTCCTGAGAGACTGGAAATGGTGGTTGTAGTAATGAACACACAAGTGCTCAGAGGTTCATTCCTTTCAAAGCTTTGGAACAGTTTTCTGTACACAGACCTAGTGTGATTTCTCTCAGTGGGTAGATGTCTTATGTAACCCATTCAAGAATGATCACTTAGAAGCTGAGAGTGGTGACAAATGCCTGTGATCCCAGCACTGAGATGATGAGGCAGCATTATGAGTTCTAGCCATTCTGGACTACAGGCTGAGACTTTGTCTCAAGACTGCCAAGACAAACACATCAACCAGTTGGCCCGATTTAACATTCCTGTTTCCTGTGCATACTAAGATCACCACGGGCAGGTGGTACATACTGAGATTGAAATTCGCTGTTTCTGATTTGCTGTTTAAACACATGTGTCAAGAACAAGACCCACAGCTGGGTTTTCATGCTGGCCAGGTGGAGCTGCTGGAAATGCACCTTGCTTTGCTTTCAGATAAACAAGGAGGCACAAACAAGGCTCTGTGTGTGTGTGTGTGTGTGTGTGTGTGTGTGTGTGTGTGGTGCCTTGGTATCCAGCATGCTAGACAAGCCCTTTATCACTGAGTCAACTGCCCAAATCCCTGGACTTGATTTCTAAATATCATCTTTCCTAAAGAAACCAAGGACTGTAAAGAAATATTTTTTTCTTTTTTTTGTTAAGAAATTTTCTATTCATTTTACATACCAACCACAGATGCCCCCTCTTCCCTCTTCCCACCTCCCAACATTCCCCCCATTTACACCTCCTCCAAGTCAAGGTCTCCCATGGGGAGTCAGCAGAGCCTGATACATTAAGTGGAGGCAGGTCCAAGCCCCTACCTGCTGCACCAAGGCTGGCCAAGGTGTCACACCTTAGGCACTAGGCTCCAAAAAGCTCACTCATGCACCAGGGACAGATCCCAATTCCCCTGCCTGGGGGGCCCTCCAAACAGTTCAAGCTAAACAACTGTCCCACCTATCCAGAGGGCTAGTCCAGTCCCATGGGGGCTTCTCAGCTATTGGTCCACAGTTCATGGGTTTCCACTAGTTTGGCTGGCCATCTCTATACATTTCCCCGTCATGATGTCGATGTCACAAGAAATATTTTATTCCAGAACTGAGAAGGGGAAAGTCTAAGATAAATTTGCCTCATTCCAAAACATCTTCCTAAATAGTTTCTGTGAGGCCGCAGAAGTAGAGACTTAGTCATCCTGTGATCTACAGAGTATCACGCTATGAAAGATTGGATGAGGGATGGAAGGCTGTCAGAGCAGTGGACAAGGCTTTACTGAGGAGGGTGGATGTCCTCAGAGTGATGGCAGGAGGTGGGACGGCAAGGGAGGGGGCCAAAGTCTCTGTGCAGTTAGGAGAGTGACCTGCAGTGGAGGGCCTGATATAGAAGAGAGAGCAGAAATGGAAAGACAGCCTGGACCTGTGTGAAGAGTCAGGTGGGGGGATGGAGGAACCAGCTGCAGAGAGCAGCAGGGAGCAGCTGTGTGCTGACCCCTTCTCCTTTCCTTGGAGAGGACAGTGACGAGGAGGGCCTCTGCTAGGTGGGGCCTTCTAGACTGCAGAAGGTCTAGGTCATCAGCTGCTCGCTCAGGATGGGACTACTACTGAGGATGGCTTTGTGGTGTCTCCCACAGCACAGGCTCTGGGTTCTCTCAGGAACCTGGAGGAACTGCTCCTTCCCAGTGGGGACGGGATTCACCAAGTGGCCAAACTGATTGTCCGGCAGTGTCTGCAGCTTCCGTGTCTCCGAGTTCTTGCCTTTCGCCACACCTTGGATGACGACAGTGTGATGGAAATCGGTGAGTTTCCCTGAGGGAAAGGGTTTCCCCTTGTGTGGAAGCAGGGGCATCATTGGAGCTGTCTGCTGCGAATGTGTAGAATGGGAAAGTCTTCCAAACTGTTCCCCATTTCCACCACCACACTGTTTCATCTCGTGTTCTTCTGCAGACAGCTTCATCCTGGTCTGACTGGGAAGGTCAACAGCCTCCCTTTTTTTAAGTGGGGGTATAGAAGCCATCCACCTGTGGTTTGTTTCCCCAGCACTGGAAATTGAACTCAGTGCCCCTGACACACACTAGATCAGTGTTCTACCCCTGCACCATGAACCACTAAATCTGTGTTCTGACACTTGGTGTTCCATGTACCTGGCAGATCCTCTGTTAGTCAATTGAATATTGACAATATGTAAACAAATGTGCAACAAGCTGAAATGTAGAACTGGATCAATGTTCCTGTTCACACTGCTGAATATTTTGTTATGCAAGTAAGTGTAGAGTCAACCAGATGAGGACGCAGACCTGTGTGCATTTTGCAACTGTGCCCTCCTCTTCCTCCACAGACGGCCACTGCACTGCTTTCTTTACCATAGAGTCATTTGTCACAGACTCCTCATGGAAGGGGATCCTGTGCATAGACACTGTTTTGTCTGTTTTGTCTGAAAATGTGTGTGGGCTTCATATTCCTAGTAACACATGTGACCAGAGCAATTGATTTCACTGCTGTGTGTCATTCTGCACTGTGTGTCCATTCAATGGGTACTTGAGTTGTTTCTAGTAGTTGTTATCTATGGAGTACTTCGAAGAACTTTCTCATACAGTGTCCATGTTTAATAATTTCTAGGGTGGAATTTCTGAGTTACCTCACATGGACTGATTAAAATTGTGTTTTTGTTAGATGTGTCACATGCCTGTAAATTCAACACTTGGAAGGTTCAAGAGTTCGAGGATTTCCTAGTTCAAGGCTAGGCTGGGTAACATGAAACTTTGAGCACAAACAATTAAATAACAAAGGATCAAACCTCTCCATGGTGTTGTTCTCATTTACCCCCTCACCAGAAGTTGCTTCATGTTCTGGCTCTGGTAGGTTTTGTCAATCCCCTATAGTTAGGCACTCTGATGATTCTCGTGGGTAGAAAACCCCAAAGCTTTAGTTGAGGAATAGCTTTCAGATTGACCAGCACCTGAAAGAAAAAGGCACAATAGCTGCTAAAATACATGGAATTGAAAGGACTTCTGAAACAGTCTAGCCTTGATATTTTAAGAATGCCTTAACTTTAAAAGAGAAGTCAAAAAATATATTTTTCAAATAGAAATCAAAAATGCTTTCAAGTTTTGTTCCCACAGGAGATGAGAGGCTATGGATTTCTTCATTAATGATATTGATCACATGTGATCAAGGGAGACCTCCTGAATCTTTTTTTGTTTTGTTTTGTTTTTTAAACAGAGTTTCTCTGTGTAGCTCTGTGGCCTTTCCTGGAACTCACTCTGTAGCCCAGGCTGGCCTTGAACTCACAGAGATCCACCTGCCTCTGCCTCCTGAGTGCTGGGATTAAAGCCGTGCACCACCACCACCTGGCTGACAGGTTCTGACAGGTTCTGAATCTTGACAGGTAATATCTATCAACAAAGGCTATAGCTGGTCTTCCCAGGACTTGGCCATTATCTCAAAATTTCTCAGGGTCCTCATAAGATTACCAGCATCACTAATCAGCAGGAAATAGTCTAGAGAACCATGCCCCAATTCACAAAGTATTGTTTATGGATGTTTGTTTGCTATTAAGGGGTTAATTGTAAATGGTTAATGGTCAAAGCCAATCTCTTTCTAAGGAAGAAGTGGGTTTATGATATGGAGATGATGGGGAAAAGGATAGATTATTATGATTTAAAAAGGTGGATTATTGAATGTACTTTAATCCAAAAAACAGTTGTTCATTTCAAAATATTTCACAATGGTATGGATTTTGGTTTATGGACATGAATTTAAAATCAATTTTGTTATACTTTATGTATATTTCTACTCTTAAGATATTATGTTTATGTAACTAGTTTAGAGTTGTAATATATAATTAAGAAATATAGATTAATAGTCATCTATAATAGTCAAACTTATAGCCACATTAGTTAGGTTTTTAGGTATACAAGATATAGTTCAATTAGATACGTAATCTTCAAACACTTCAAAGACCTATAGAATATGACATTTAAAATGTTTAAAGAACTTAGACTTTTCTTGATGGTGAGACACGTTTGCTCATGGCAACACCAATTGCTTTGAAGAGGATGATGGGCATCAAAGAAACTCCTTACAGAGTTTGATTTCATTGTGGCAAGGCTAGCCATTTGGGCAAAAAATTATTCTTGCCTGAACTGCTTGATAGTGTGTTGTATAAACTGGACAAGCAGGACCCACAGGAAAGTGACCACTGAACTTTGCCAAAACAAGGTGGGATGGTCCTTCAGGTTCCTGCTTCACAGAGGAAACTGCTAGACATTCTGCAGGACACAGAGGAAAGCAACTGACAAACTTTGTCAATATAGGTGGGATAGTTCTTCAAATTTCCTATTTCACTAAAATGTCTGCCAGAGACTCTAGACCTGTAGGCTGAAGATGGATGCCCCAATGTTGAAGAGGAACACTGGGTGATTGTCCAGGCAGCCAGATGTCTCTGCCATTTTTAGAGTTTTGGAAGTTGCTTGCAATGTACTTCCTGTTTTCTCAGGCAATAGTATATCCTTCTTGGGTCTTTGATGGAGTTGAAGACTAGATAGTTATAGTTTTCCTTAGTTATGATAAAAGATAAATTATATATGAAACTTTAGACTCACAAAAAATAGGGTAGATGATAGAGTATTTTCTTTAATATTGCCAAATACAAATAGACTGGATATTGTAACTGATTCTTGCATGATAACTCTTTTGTTATGTATAATTTTACTATGTTAAAGTTAAAACCTTCCTTTTTGATTAGACAGAAAAAGGGAAATGCTGTGGGATATTTTCTGTAGGCTGTGAATATGTGTTGCTCTCATTGGTTGATAAATATAGCTGCTTTGGCTTATGGCAAGGCAGGATAGAGCCAGGTGGGAAATCCAAGGGAGAGACAGGAGAAGAAGAGCAGAGTCTGACAGATGCCAGCCAGCCACTGAAAGAGCAACAGGCCAGCTGTCTAGAAATGAGTAAAACTAAGGCCATCCATTCATAAGTAAGAATAAGCATCTGTGTAACTTATTTGGGAGCTGGGTGGCAGGCTTCCAGAGAGCGAAGAGTAAAGAGTAAAAAACAATCAACATTTTGGTGCCAAACATGGGGCTTGAATAGCCATAAGGACTGAGAAAGCTTGAAAAGAAAAGAACAAAAAAAAAAAGAGAGAGAGAGAGAGAAAGAAAGAAATGTCTCCTTTAAGAAGTTGTGCTGTACAGCAGAGATTTAAACAGCTTTTTTCATGCTAAATAGAAACTAAAAACTACACAAAACACCTGCCACAGTGCAGGGCACTGCCATTCCAGAGTTGGGGGGGGGTTGAATGCAGTTCCTGGTCATATGAACCTCCAACCGGGCTGTGAGCTTTAGGCTTGGCTCCCACGAACCTAGAGGTTGGTAGAGCCAGCCAATAGAGCCTCACAGAGGACCCAGCTGTAGCTTAGCAGCTTGAAGTTTGCTCATATGGCCAAAAAAGGCTAAAAGATATGCAGTAAAAGAGGTCCACGTGGGAAAAAAACCTCTGAACAAGTTCCAGTGTGTTTTACAATATGCATAGGCTTAAGAAAAAGAAAAAAGGGTAAAGTCATAAAAAGTGAATAGTTTAAAAAATAATAAAGTCTTTAAAGAGAGAGTAATAGAAAAAAGCCACCTATCATTGGAAATCCACAGGGAGTCTGGAGCCTATATAGTGTTGTGTGACTTTTGAATTTTTTTTTTGATTGTTGATAAGCAAACGACAGCTGCTAACAGTCAAGGGATTCAAAGGACTGCCATAATAAACCAGCCTAGATATTTTAAGAATGCCTTAACTTTACAATGGAAATCAAAAAATATATTTGTTAAATGGAAGTCAAAATGCTTTGGAGAAGGGGTTTTGCTTTAGTTTCCATAGATTTGATCAAGGGAGACTTTCTGAAACTTGACAGTGATATATTGGAATATTGATACAAATTGAAAGTTAATTTGTTATATTGAATGTGTGTTTCTACTCTTCTTTGGGGTTTGTACTTATTCAGCTCATTTAAAAATGTAATGGATAATTAAGAAATGAGATTAGTAATTATTCCAAAAATAATCAAACTTGTAGCGACATTAGGTTTGTTTTCAAGGTTAAGTAGATATATTTCGATAGATAAATGGTTTCAAACACTTCAAAAACCCATAGAATATGGCATTTAAAATATTTTGTTAGTCAGGCAGCGGTGGTGCATGCCTTTAATCCCAGCACTTGGGAGGTAGAGGCAAGTGGATCTCTGTGAGTTCAAGGCCAGAGTGAGTTCTAGGACAGCTAGGGGCTGTTACACAGAGAAATCCTATCTTGAAAACCACCCCAAAATATTTTGGTAACCTAAGGTTTTTCATGACAATGAGACACATCTGCTCTGGCAGCACCAATTTACTTCATAAAAGGATGACGGGCAACAAAGAACCTCCATATGGAGTTTGCTTTCAGTGTGGCAAGGCTAGCCATTTGGGCAAGAAACTGCTTTGCCTTGACTGCTGACGTTATGCTGTATAAACTGGACATGCAGGGCCTACAAGAAAGTGACTACTGACTACAAGAAAGTGAATGCAGAAGGAATTAATATTACCTAATAACAGAGACATTTGGCTACCTGGACAGTCACCTAAAGTTCTTCTGCAACATTGGAGCATCCATCTTCAGACGACAGGCCTAGAATATCTGGCAGACTTCTATGAAGCAGGAATTTTGAAGGACTATTCTGTCTTATTATGCTGTAGAATATTTGTTTAAGATACAAAGACATGTTACATTTGTTTATTAAGTAAAATTAACCTGGGATCAGAAGGCTGAGTCAGCAACTAACTGATGTGGAGTGATAGGGCAGAACCATGGGTAGCTAGGGCTCTTAAGTTGGAGTTGAGCTGAAGGACATGCTATGCTGTCTTTTGAGGAGCTGCAAACTAGGAGAGAAGATAAACTACTTGCTCTTCAGCCTCTCTGAGTGAGCAGAATTTCACCTCGACCTTCCAGTCCTTTGAGTTCTATAGAGAGACAGAGATCTAAATAAAGTTCCCTTCAGCAGCAGTGATAGAGCTGGTGCCTGAGGGGACAGAATTCCTGCCTGGCTGGGGCCAGTGCTGCCATACGGCTACTGGTAGCTGTGGAGTTGCAATTGTCAATCAGGACAGCAGTTGCTTAAGGGGCAGCTACTGATTTTAATGAAAAACAACAATGCATTGGCTCCATTTCCTTTAGACCCTCTGCTCTCAGTAACCAGGGAGTCCCTTCTGGGCTGTAGGTGGAAGACACTGTAGTAGCCAGTGAAAGAACAAGCTGTTAGGACTGTCACCTTCTGTACTCTGCAAAAACGGAGACGCTGTTGCCACAACTTCTCAGTTTCTTCTACTGTAACTTTCCTTCACATATGTCCTTCTGTGAGACCAGAAGAGAAGTCCACATTGCCATGGCAGCCAAAGCTGTGTGTGCTCAACTCCCTGACCTCTGCTTCCTCCAAACTATTTGCAGTTTGGCCAGGTGGTTTCCTATCAACCAAGCAGCTGTTTAGTGCTTTCAAGGAATGTCTCTAAGACGTCATGTTGAGCACTTCCCACTTTCATCAAGGTGGGTGTGGGAGTGGTACCAATAACTTGTCACCATCACT
The DNA here is from genome assembly GCA_902168325.1 of Peromyscus nudipes. Lineage (NCBI taxonomy): Eukaryota > Metazoa > Chordata > Mammalia > Rodentia > Cricetidae > Peromyscus > Peromyscus nudipes. The sequence goes on along the minus strand of CABHPH010162135.1, from coordinate 39,323 downwards.
GAAGTCCTCAGGATATTCTTTTCATAAGTGTTTTGTTTTCCAGCCAAGGGAGCAACCAGCGGAGGTTTCCAGCAACTTCAAAACTTAGATCTTTCATTGAACCACAAGATTACAGAAGAAGGGTACAGACATTTCTTTCAAGCCCTGGACAACCTGCCAAACTTGCAAATGCTCAACATTTCCAGGCATCTCCCAGAATCCATCCAAGTTCAGGCCACCACTGTCAAGGCTCTGAGTCAGTGTGTGTCCCGACTGCCCAGCCTCACCATTCTTCAGATGTTCAGTTGGCTCCTGGATGAAGAGGACATGAAAGTGATTAATGCTGTGAAGGAGAGACACCCTCAGTCCAAACGCTTGACTGTCTTCTGGAAATGGATAGTGCCCTTCTCTCCTGTCATTCAGAAGTGAAGGATGCAGCAGAGGGCTACTGGCAGTTCTAAATACCTAATTGTACTTAGTTGTTTTTGCTCTTTTAGGGGGGCCACCACCCAGCTCCCAAATAAGTCATACACAGAGGTTTATTCTTAATTATAAATACCCATCCTTAGCTTGGCTTGTTTCTTGCCAGCTTTTCTTTTACTTTTTTTTTAAGTTTTTTTTTCACTTTTCTTACCGACCACAGTTCCCACTCTCTCTCCTCCCCAAGCTCTCTCCTACCTCACCCTACCACCTCCTCCCATCCACTTCTCAGAGAGGGTAAAGCCTCTCATGGACTGTCAACAAAGTCTTTGCCAGCTTTTCTTAACTGTAATTTATTCCCATCTACATTTTGCCTCTGGGCTTTTACCTTTCTTCTTACTTCTGTAAATCTTACTTTCACTCTTATTCAGTGGCTGGCTGTGTGTTTGGGTGGCTGGCCCCTAGTGCCTTCCTCTCCTTGATGTCTCTTGCTCTTTCTTCCTTTCTCACAGATTTCTCCTTCTATTTATTCTCTCTGCCTTCTAGCCCCACCTAGCCTTTCTCCTTCCTCTCTATTGGACGTTCAGCTCATTGTTAGTGCATCAAGTGTTTTAGACAGGGAAGTAACACAACTTCACAGAGTTAAACAAATGCAATGTAAACAAAATTAACACACCTTAAAATAATCTACAACACCTAATTTCCCAATACATTTTACTCTTGCTGAGTATGGTGGTACACACCTGTACTTTCATCATATAGGAGACTGAGGTGGGAGAATCGAGAGGTCCAGGCCAGCCTCAGTTACATAGGAAGATCCAATATCAAAACCAAAGGCATAACTAACCATCATATTAAAGGATATTCATTAACTGTGTAGGCTGATGATTTATTAAAGCCTGCATGCCCATCACTGAACTTAGAGCTATGATGAGCAGTCCTGGTATGGTCCTAAAAGACTAGAGCCTCACTCAAGTTCATACCAAGAACCCACCATTACCAAGGTCAACAGGAAGGGATGGGGAAGGGAGCATTGATCTATGTAAAAGCCACAAGGAAGGCACATTTGATGGAGGTAAGAAATGGCCAGTTTAAGGATGAGTCAGTCCCACCCATGATGAAGCACGAGTCGACTTTAGCACAGGATGCAGACAACTCTTTTGAGAGATGCTCTTTAGTCTTTGCAGGGCTTCTGTAGAGTCACCAGCCTTGGTGTGGCCATGCTTACTCACACCATCTCCCATCCATTGCCAATGTGAGGAAGAAAGTGGGCTTAGAGAAATCTGCTTTTGTTCCAGAGGATTTTGAGAGCTTTGCATGTGATGTCATGTCCTTATGTCTTTCTTTCTTGTTCCTTTCTGTTTTTTTGAGACAAGGTTTCACTATGTAGCTTTTAATGGCCTGGAACTGAATATGTAGACCAGGCCTACCTGGAACTTACAGAGATCTGCCTGCCTCTGCCTCCTGAGTGTTGATAATTTTAAAACATTGTCTATAGATACATTAAGGATTTGTGGATATGTCAACTTGACTATGACAGCATTTTTCATTCCATATGTTTACAAAAATCTTATCTGTATACATGTGTTGTTTCAACTTAAATATTGTATGCTATTAATTTGTCAATTATACCTCAATAAATCTGGAGGAAAAAGATTTCCAAACACCTAAAATTTTTTTTTAAAGCTTTGGTTGTTGGTTAAGCAGCGGCAGCCATGCCAACGGAGGAGAGCGCTGGATGTCTCGGTGAGAGAAGACTCATGAGCCATGGTTACCTTTCTAGAGCTTTATTGGGAGAGAAAGGGAGAGAAAGAGAGAGAAAGAGAGAGAGAGAGAGAGAGAGAGAGAGACCACATGGAGGGGAGAGAATACGGAAGGAGAGTGCGGAAAGAGAGAACACAGAGAGAGCACGCCGGCTTTTTAGGCTGAGACGCCGTCGCAGGCTGGTGACGTAATTAAGGACATAATCCTTACATCCCAGACTTTCGCTTATTATTAAAAAAAAGCAGGTAGATGGGAATAGGGGCGTCGTTTCTCTCCAAAGCTGCTTCCAGCTGACTGTTGGACATGGGTTGGCTCTGGGGGGAATGGGGAAGGGGAGTCTTCCGAGGTAGACAGGCGTTGTGGGATGCTGTCTGTCATCCATTGTTCTGGAGACATGTATCCCTCTTGGCTGTGGCTGGGAACCCTCTGTCTGACAAGATGCTGGTGACACAGAAAAAAAGCTTAGAGAAAAAAGAATCATTATTATTTTATGTTGGCACTTATCTGAGGTAGGTCCGGCCTGTCCAGATGGATTTTGAAACATGTTAAGCTTTATCAGACAGATTATTTTAAAGCACCTGTTTCCTTTACTAGTTCGGCATCCAGGAGATGGTGATCAATTGTTAAAAGCATCTCACAGTAATAGATGTTTACATTAAAGTCTTTTTGTAGCACCCAGACACTTTTGGGTCTGGGGGTGTAAATACCTTTTAGCTGTTACAGTTCTTACTTGATGATCTCTGGACTCCGGTTCTGTGGTGGTCCTGTACCATTAGCTGAACGGTGAGTTAGAACAGGGAACTGGGAAGAGAAAAGCTTGTGGTGCATGAAAATTTATTTTTTTTGGAATTAGGGACAAAGCAAAGATCAGGGCCCTGTCTGTATGCACATGAGAAACACAGGCAGTAGATCTGGAGTGAGACAATGAAATGAAAGCTCTTATCTTAGCTGGAAATCTTTTTTCATTAAGTAACTCTGAAAGTGCAATTAAATCTGGTGAGGTGGGTAAGGCTGTCCTCTGTACCCGATGATGAGAAAGGAGAGTTGACATCCCATAACTCCCAGGACTGAGTCAGTGGTTTTGGTGTCCAGATGGAAAGCAATGGATCGCTTCCCTGCTGCGTTCTGGGTTCCCTGCCATGTCTGTAGCCAAGCCTAGGTCTGCTGGAGTTCTTAGCTTGACCCATGCATCTTGGCGCCTGGGGGCAGTCAGCTGACTGGTTGTCTTTCTAGGTGGCACTTTTAACAAGGCTGTTGATGGCCTGGCAGGGCACTCACTAGCCTGTGGCCTTTTTCCTCACTTAAAACAGGGACCCAACAGCTTTTGGAAGTCAGCAAGTGCCAGTACTTGGCAATTTTGTTTTCGGGCTTTTATCTTTTCCCTGGAACACCTTAAATGCCACAAATGACTCTTTTGCCTCTGGGGTCAGGAGCCTTGCTCTCCAGATGTTTAAGTTTAAGTCGGGGAGGTCTGGGGAACAAGAGACGGATTTTACTTCATGTCCTGATTTTTTTTTTTTCTGATGATTGCTGGCTTAAGGACAGTTTTTGGAAGATCTGCCAGGAGGCAGACTATAAACCAATCCTTTTGGAAGACTTGTCTGAGGCTATAAACTGATTTTTGGCTTAAGAGCCATCCTGACTATTGTAAACTTATTTGTATGGATCTTAGCCGCTTCTAGATCCATCTGTGTCTCCCAAGGCAGTTTCAGAATGAGTGGGTGGAGTTAAGGTGAGTTAGGGAGAGAGTCATAGGAGCCGCCCAAGCCCGCCCATTTGAGCCTGCCCACTGCCGGTGGAAGCCAGACAGAAAAGGTTGCACGTGGCAGAGGCAGAAATGGGGAGGGAGAAGGGTTTAGAGCTTCAGCAGAAAGCTTGGGGATACAATAACTCTTTTTTTTTTTTTTTTTTTTGGTTTTTCGAGACAGGGTTTCTCTGTGTAGCTTTGCGCCTTTCCTGGAGCTCACTTGGTAGCCCAGGCTGGCCTCGAACTCACAGAGATCTGCCTGCCTCTGCCTCCCGAGTGCTGGGATTAAAGGCGTGTGCCACCAACGCCTGGCACAATAACTCTTTTATTTGCCCGTTTGCTGGCAGAAATTCCCACAAAGCTGTTACGTGGACAGATTTACGGGCACCTGCCCCATCCACCAATGTAAGTGGTAAATGTATCCGCCCCTTTGTCCCATAGCTGTAGCCGAGAGAAAAATTAAAAATTAAAATAACTCTCCCCGAGAGTGGAGAGAGATCTATGAATCAGCTCAAGTTCGCCATCCTCTTTGTCAAGGGATGGGAAGGGCTGCAGGTGTGCTGCAGTTGGTCCACCGTTGGACCCTAGACAGCATTGACCCCCTCGTCAGGAGCGAAAATGTGCCTGCTGTTGCCAGCACAGCCCACGGACAACCCCCCAGGTGTCCGTCACAAAGAATATAGCTCAGACTACAGCCTCAAGAACGATGGGCTCACTGTGGTGAAGAATCATGGTGGTAGCAGTCGTGGTAGCTGTGTAGGGGTCCAGCAGAGGCGAGGGACGCACACGAGCTTGCAGTCTTGCGGTCTCACTGGATGGGGGAGGAGGTGGCAAGCGGCAGCGGTCACAGCAGGTCCTTGGTGGTCTAGCTGAGTCTGAACGGCACCAAATGTTGGTTAAGTGGCTGCGGCGCTCGTGGCTGTCTGCCGCCCGCGGTGGCCATGCCGGCCGATGGAGGAGAGTGCTGGATGTATCGGTGACGGAAGAGTTACGAGCCATGGTTACCTTTCTAAAGCTTTATTGGGAGAGAGAGAGAGAGAGAGAGAGAGAGAGAGAGAGAGAGAGAGAGAGCATGCAGAGGGGAGAGAATATGGAAGGAGAAAGTGCAGAAAGAGAGGGGACACAGAGAGAGCACGACCGCTTTTTAGGCTGGGACGCCATCACAGGCTGGTGATGTAATTAAGGACATAATCCTTACATTGGTTATATCTGGGAAGTGAGTTGGGAAGCATTCTTACTTTTTATTCTACCTCTTTCTGTACTGTTTTTTTTTTTAAATTTTACAATTCTCTGTTATTTTTATGCTTAAGATAAAAACTCAGGACTTGAGAGATGGGTTGGTGGTTCAGAATACTTGTTACTTTCACATAGGACCTGTGTTTGGTTCCCAGCTCCCAGACAGCCTATCTCTATAGGAACAGATAGATTATCTTGGTTATTATCTGATTTGACAGTTAATACATTTGTCGTCAGAAGTGTTTAAATGTTATATAAGAGTCCAGTGAGAAAACAGAAATGGCAGGTCATTCTGTTCCAGGTAGCAAGTGAAGTTATGCTTGACAATAAGCTACATAAGCAGTGCTCACACCAAAGAAATCAATAAATCAGTAATTAATAATTGGTCTTCTCTATGTTATCCTACTTCACTACTGGTAACTCCAATGGACTCATCACTGGTCTCTAGGAAACACCTGCTTCATCATAACAAACTCCTGAAATGTCTATTTCTGGTCACATGTTCCATATTCCAACTCTGACTCCTTCAAATGGGCAGCTTTTCTGAACATCCGCTTCATTTTTAAGTTTAAAACAAAGCAAAACAAAACCAGGAAGCCAATTTTATATCAAAGAATAGTACACATAGAGCACAACTGAAATAAGTAACAATAACTGTAAACTCATAAAAATCGACATTAAATATGATTTTACTAAGCTCCAAAAGTCTAGAAGACAACTTTCACTGGAAGAGTTCTTTACAAGCACGGGTAAGTGTTCTTCCATGCTTACATCCTCTCCCCAAGCTTTCACTCTTCCATCTCACCGAAACAGCCGTTTTAGCATCACCAGCGACCTCCACGTTGGTACGTTCAATGACTGTGTTGCGGCGGCCTTCGTCTTACTTTTCCTGTTACCAGCATCTGAGCTGGTCTCTAGGAAACACCTGCTTCATCTGACCTTAGGGCCTCACTCCTGGTTTCCTCCTCAGACAGCTCAGCTCAGTCCTCTGCTGTTCCTCTTTTAACCACTGGGGGCATCTGAGTTCTCCTGACTGTGTGTGAGTGCACTTCCTGGAACACCTCATCCAGCTGAGTGGCTTTAAATTCCATGCCTACACTACCTCCTCCATCTCCAGCTCTAGCCCTGGACTCTTTTTATATAACCCTAATGGTCATTGCACATTTCACATCTCCAAAGCTAACTCTTGGCCTTCCCCTTCACTGAAGTACTCTGATGGCACACTTTCATCTCTTGACTCCCACTGGACTCCTCCAGTTGCTTAGGGAAACCCTTGGAGTTATCCTTAGCTCTTCTCTTTCATAGTCCATATCTAAGCTAATCCTGGTGATTCCACTTGCAAAATACATCTGATCTAGCTGGACAGTGGTGTGTCACACCTTTAATTCCAGCACTTGGGAGGCAGAGGCAGGTGTCTCTTTGTGAGTTAGAGGCCAGCCTGGTCTACATGATGAGCTCCACACCAGCCAAGGCTCCATAGTGAGACCCTGTCTCAAAAAACAAACAAACAAGCAAACAACACCCAGCAGATTCTACCTGGTTAGCCCCCTTCCTTTTTTGTAACCAGTGGCGTATTTTTACCATGCTATCAGAAGCTCACCCGGAAGTCAAATCATGTTCTCCCTCTGCCTTACTATTCTTCACTGGACTCTCAGCTTAAAGTATGCCAGGCAAGAACTTTACCAACTGAACTACAACCTCAACCAAAGGAAAGTTTATGTCATTGATATATTTGCCGAAATTGTAGAATTATATTTAATGGTCAAATTGTTGAAGAATTAAAACAAAAATCAAGAATAATATATAGTATCCATTAATATTAATTAGCATTGTGGTCAGCAATATATGCAATCAGGCAAGAAAATGGAATAATGTTAAAGACAGAATTCAGTATTTAGATATGTATCTAGAAGTGTGAGGAGATTACAATTAAACAGACCACAAAGATTCTTGTACATTGTCAGTGAACATTTAAAACGCAGAGTATTTTTTTTAAGTTCACTTGCAAGGGCCACAAAAATCTATAAGGTGCTAAAATAAAGGTGACATTGGATGCAGATATAGCAATATTATTAGTGAAAAATGAGTTTCACTGGGGAGATTTTACAGATGGAAGAGTCAGTAGTGTGAAGAGCCTGTCTGACCTCTGGACTTCCTGTGGAAGAAAACTCACCGAGGAAGAATAGAATTTTTTTACTTACAGGAAAACGGAATTGGTATTCACCATGTTAAGCAAAGTACGCTGGACAGATAGTGCATGCTTTATCTTGCTTGGAATCTAGACTTAAGTAAGTGCATAAGCATGAAGCAGAAGATGGCTACAGAGGGAGAGGAAGGGAGATAAAGGGAGGGGAAGTGAGGAAAGGGAGAAGGAACAGGGAGGAAAGAAAACAGCTGACATTTTCTCATGCAAAATCTAGAATCCCCCACCGGATAGGACCGCACAAAGTGTGTGTGGGACAGGAAAGCAGAAGTGGGAAGAGGAAGGGGTCTTGTGAGGAAGGACCACCGTGGGAGTGGCAGGTACCAACAGGAGACTGATAGACACGGAAACATGGTGAGATCCATACTTTTATATACTAACTGAAGAGATTATTTTTTAAGACTGGACTGTTTACAGCTGGATGCAGGATGGAAAGTGTGTCACAAGACACCACTGCTTTAACACAGAAGTCAGGAGGGGCTGGTGGAACCTGGCTATCTGACCATAATGGCTTCTAGGTAAGAGAAACGGCCTTTCAGGTCTAGACCGATAATCTGAGGTACATGCCAGGGCTGCTGGTAACAGCTAGAAGTCCTACTACCACCAAAAATTTTTAAATCTCCTAAGGCAAAGAAAATGTGCATCTGGGCCCCTGGGGTTCCTTTTTCCTTAAGATGTTGCAGGGCGTGTGGTTCAAAGTATAGACTCCCAAGGCTGCCTGGTTACTCTTTAACCCTACTGCCTAGGTTTCCTCATTTGTAGAGTGGAGATAACATACCTGACTTGTTTGGACTGTTAAAGATGGTGTGCCCAAGCTTTTAATATTGTGACATGACATCGTCATCTATAAAGTTCATGCTGGAGAACCATATGACCAAGTTACCAAGTGAAAAAATAATTCATGGAAGAATCTCATAGTATTTGATGTAAGCTTAAAACTTTTGTGTAGGGGTCATGTTTCTAGCTCTCCTGAGGTGCAGGAAGCCTGGACACTGGGGGTTGGGCTCATCTGGCCTTGAGGGTGGCCAGTTGCCACACTAGTTAGTCCTCTAGGGCTAGTCAGATTGGGCGAGCAGCTGAGAGAATTCTTATTTGGGGCCTCTGGGTTTGCAGCTGTGTGTGAAATAGTTGATGGAGATGAGGCAGGGGAACTGACTGTCCCCTGCACAGACTGATTTAGTCCTGCATTTTATGTCTTCTTGTCACATTCCTTCATCTCAGGCATGCTGCATCTCCATCTCAGGACCCTAGATGGGACAGAAGTCTCCCTGGAGACACTGTTCATTCAACCTGTTCTTGTCTTTGGCTTGCTTTCTTGCTTACTACTATTGTATGTAGTATCCACCTTCTGAAATTTGTTAAAATACTCTATGTTGATCATTTTTCTGGTTTCTTAGTTTTTATGGGTTTGTTCTTTTAAAAAAAATCACCTTAATAATGTTATATAACATTTGCCAATAATAACCTAAATGTGCTTAGAGTGTATTCAGGAAAACAAGTCTATTCACAACATTTCTTGGCATCAAATGAGGGAGTGTCCACACCAACTTTCCAATTCTCTATGGACACCAACAAGGTGTTCCATTATTTGGTTAAATTCTAGTAGTACCCAGAGATAGTTTATGCCAAAGGATTGTTCCAAATGAGCTTTCAGCTTCTGGCTTCAACTTTGCAGACAGCCTGGAGTCATTTTCTGAAGTACTTCTCTGACATCTAGCCCTTTTCCAGGATACATCTTGACTCCCTAATCTTGCCATCATAAAGTAAAAGATCTGGATTCAAATATTCAAATCATTTAAGGAGCTCCTTATTTTTGTTTATTTGTTCAGTTATTGATTGCTATTCTATTTTTAATTTTAAAAGATTTATTTTTCATTAAAATTTATGCACAATATATTTTGACCATATTCTTCCCTTCTGCCAATTCCTCCCAGACACTTCACAGCACCTTTACCCACCCAGGTTCATTTTCTTTCTCTCTCAAAAACAAAAAACAGCAAAAAACAAAAATCAAAACAAACAAACATAACACCAATAAGGCAAAAAAAGTCAAAACACAACAAAAAGTGCACACACACACGAAGTCTTTTGTGCTGATCAACTACTCCTGGGTATGGGACCTGTCCTGGGGTATGGTTGATATTGCCAGTGACACTCCATTGGAGAAAACTGATTTTCTCTTTCCCAGCAGATATCAACTGCAAATAGCTTCTGAGTTAGAGGTGGTACTTTCTATTTCCTTTTTCTGTGCTGGGATTTTGTCTGGTTTGCACGTTTGCAGGTCTTCTGCATACTGTCACGGTCTCTGTGAGTTTGTGTCCGTTTCCTTGATGTCACTCACAACCTCTGGCTCTTACAATCATTCTACCTCCTCTTCTGCATAGACTCCTAAGTCTTGAGGGGAGAGCATTGGGGAAGAGATCCCTCAGGACTGAGTGCTCCAAAGTCTCTCATACTCTGCCTGCTGTCCAGCTGTCCACTGAAAGAAGCTTCTCTGATGAGGATTGAGCTATGCCCTGATCAATGGGTAGAGCAGTATATCATTAGGAGTCATTTTATTTCTATGGTCCTTCAGCATAATAATAGAATTAGATTTTCCCCTAGACCCATGGTTCTCCACCTTCCTAATGCTGCAACCCTTTAATATAGTTCCTCATGTTGGAGTGACCACCAACCATAAAATTATTTTCATTACTGCTTTGTAACTATAATTTTTATTGTTATGAATCATAATGTAAATATCTGGTATTTTCAATGTGACCCATATGAAAGGGTCATTCAACCCCCAAAGGGTCATGACCCACAGGTTGAGAAGTGCTGCCCTAGACCCATGACCTATCTAGTCTCAGGTTCTTGGTCACTTTAGCAGTGCTGGGTACAGGTTCCATCTCATGGAATGGACCTTAAATCCAATTTTAAAAGGAATTGGTTACTTCCATAACGTTTGTGCCACTATGGCATCAGTATACCTCCTGGAAAGGTCACTCTTATAGGTAGCAAGGTTTGTAGCCGGGGGATATTTATGATCACTTTCCTCCTCCAGTCTCATGCAGAGTACCTTCCAGTACTATGAATACCAGTCAGCAGGAGTGAGGCTTCTAGTTAGGTACCTGGGAGACTTCTCCATGTTCAATGACATAGTTAAGTATTGTCCTCAGCAATAGAGCCTTCCATCAGGTTGTAGAGAGTAACTGATGGTTTTGACAATAGCCTGTAGTGTTATGGGGCTGTGTATGGGATGCCCTTAGCCAAGGAATCAACAGCTGCAACCCATTCCTGGCCCCAGTCTTACTTGTTGGCATATGATATAATGTTGGCATTATATCCCCCATTATATGATGACTCCATTTAAATTCCTTTCATATATGTATATATTTTAGGAAGCACCCAGAGGCTTAATATTACTTACAAATGCTTGACTGGTAGCTCAGGCTTATTACTAACTAGCTCTTACTACTTAAATGAACCCATTTCTATTAATCTATGTATTGCCACATGGCTGTGGCATTACCTCATTTTCTACAAGTCTTGCTTCCTCAGCGGCTGGCTCGCACCCCCCATTTTCCACCCTTCTCCTCTATCTCTCCTTGGATTTCCCACTGGTTCTATCTGCCAGAGTTGGGGAAACTGCCAGCTTCAAAGGAAAAATGTGGTGATATTTGGTTTGTGCTCTAACAAATAAAGCTTGCCTAGAGATCAGAGGGCAGAGCTAGTAACTTGTTAACCACAGAGGCCAGGTAGTGATGGAACACAACTCTAATCCCAGCACATGGGAGGAGGAAACAGGAAGTGACATGGCTGGTCAGAGAGAGGAATATAAGGCAGGCAGAGACAGGAGCTTGGCCCTTTTCGGATGAGGAGTTGCCGAGGTGAGAGGTGGCTGTGGCTGGCTGCTCCTTTGTCTCTCTGATCTTTCAGCATTTGCCTCATATCCGGCTCCTTGTTTTTATTATTAAGACCTATTAGATTGTGCTACAGAAAAAGTCTTACAGCACACAATGTTAACTATATCCTAAAGTATTCAAATGAAATCCCTCCCATTGTTATTCCCAAGGTCCTGATTAACCCGCTGAAGCAGGAACTTCAAGCATCAACTGGTCACTTCCCTGACTGTGGAATTTGACTTTTAGTGCCTCAGATATTTTCTCACTGTTCCCATTAAAGGTCTACCACCAGATACTGTGTTAGGAAACAAAAGAAAAATCAAACAAGAAAGAAAGAAGAGGTTGGACCAACGAGATGTCTCAGTGCATTAAGGTACCTGCCACCAACATAGTACTCTTGGTGGATCCCTGGAAGCCACATGGTGGAAGAAAAGAGCCAATTTCCATAAGTTGTCCTTTAATCTCTATCTGTGTATGACCTGGCATGTGGAGTGACTACTCTTATGTCAGCCTGACACAGGCTAGAGTCATCAGAGAGGAAGGAGCCTCAGTTGAGGAAATGCCTCCATGAGATCCAGCTGTAAGGCGTTTTCTCAATTAATGATCAACGGGGAAGGGCCCAGCCTACTGTGGGTGGTGCCATCCCTGGGCTGGTGGTCCTGGGTTCCATAAGAAAGCAGGCTGAGCAAGCCAAGGGGAGCAAGCCAGTAGGCAGCACCAATCCATAGTCTCTGCATCAGCTCCTGCCTCCAGGTTGCTGCCCTGTTTGAGTTCCTGCCTTCAGGGCTTTTGATGATGAACTTTTATATGGAACTGTGAGAGAAATAAACCCTTTCCTCCCCAAGTTGCTTTGGTCATGGTGTTTCATCAGAGCAGTAGTAACCCTAATTAAGACACATGTGTACACACACACACACACACACACACACACACACAGAGAGAGAGAGAGAGAGAGAGAACAAGATTTATAAGCATTTTTCAGGGAGGTGGTATTCACATACAGATGTTAGTGGAGGGGAGTGTGGGAGGCAGGTATTCACATACAGATGTTAGTGGAGGAGAGTGTGGGAGGTGGTATTCACATACAGATGTTAGTGGAGGAGAGTGTGGGAGGCAGGTATTCACACACAGATGTTAGTGGAGGAGAGTGTGGGAGGGAGGTGCTCACATGCAGATGTTAATAGAGGACACTGTATCCTGGCTTATGCTGTGCTCTGAATGTGAAAAGTCTCCTACAAGCAGCTCCTGTGTCTGAGCATTTGTTTTCCAGCTGGGGTACCATTGGTAAGATGTTGGGACCGTTAAGAGGTGGAGCCTGGGGGAGGAAGTGGGTCCCTGGGGACAGGCTTGAGACTTTATAGCCTGGTGCCACTTCCTGTTCGTTTTCTGTGTCCTTGCTGCTGATGCACTGTGACCACTGGCTTCCTGCTCCTGACACCAGGTCTCCTGTGCCCGGTGGAAATAGATCTTCAAACTGTAAGTCAGAATAAACCCTGTTTTCTGTGATCTGCTTTGTCAGAGTATTTCATCCCAGCACCAGGAAAAGCAACTGCAGGTTGTTCTAGTGAAAATGAAAGGAGCTAAGCAAAGCCTTAGGCTGCCAAGTCATGGCCAGTTCCTTCTTTACAGGGAGGAAGCAGGATGCTAGAGCTGGGCAATTGTGTCTAAATTGTGTCTATAGATAAGAACATGACCTTTGTCTCATGATCACTAAGGAGACTGTAGTGGGGGACTATCCAGAGACAACTGTAAAAATAACTAGAAAGAAATAAAAAATAACTAAAAAATAAGAGTTGAGTAGCCCGAGGATTAAGAGAACTCCAGAGGGACCGTTGCTGGGGTGGATTTTACACAGTAGTGAGAAGAACTCTTTATGGGGCATTAGGTGTTGTCAAGTGTGTAACTGCTCCAAGGGAAACCTCTGCTAGGTGTCAGATGAAAGAGCATGATTCACTGAGAGACCCATTTCAGTTAGGAAAGCACAAGCCTGCTAACCAGAACTTCAAAGGCTGAAACAGGAATCCCTGCCATCAGAATTGGGGTGTGGGCAGTCTGTGGGGTATTTTCTTGGTGTTAATCGATGTGGGAGGGTCCAGCCCACTGTGGGCAGTGGTGCCCTCAGGGCATGTGGTCCTGTGTTGTATAAGAAAATAAACCAGTCCCAGCAGAGGCAGGCAGATCTCTGATTCAAGGCCAGCCTGGCCTGGTGTAAAATGCAAGTTCCAGTGCATCCAGGGCTATACAGAGAAACCCTGTCTTGAAAAACAAACAAGTAAATATATATGATAATAAAAGAAGGTAAAGAAAAGAAATTAAGCTAGAAAACTATGGGAAGTTAAGCCAGTAAGCAACATTCTTCCAGTCTCTGCTTCCTTTTTTTGCCTCCAGTAGCCTGACTTCTCTTGATGGTGAACCATGTTGTAGGATAGTTGTTTACACAGTATGAAGATATCAATGTGATTTGTTTAATAAAGAGCTGAATGTCCAATAGCTAGGCAGGAGAGAATAGGTGGGTCTCCCTAGGAGAGAGAGGAACTTGGGATGAATCTAGGCACTCTAGAAATGACAGCGAGACAGAGCTAGACATACAGAATGGAAGAGAGGTAAATAGCCATGTGGCAGAACGTAGATTAATAGAAACGGGATAATTTAAGTCCTAAGAGCTAGTTGGGAACAAGCCTAAGAGAAAGACGAAGCTTTCATAATTAATAATAAGTCTCTGTGTCATTATTGGGGAGCTGGCGGTCCGACATGGACGTTCAACTACAGAACTACCACTGTAAGCGGAAATAAACCCTTTTCTTCTATGTTGCTTTTGGTCAAGGTGCTCATCACAACAAAATAAAACTAACTAGAAGACCAGCCATCTGCTTTCCTTTTCCTCTCAGAAAATGGCCACTCACGGGGAGGCCTCGGAGGAGCGGATTTCCGAGATTGATTATGAGTTTCTCCCTGAGCTCTCTGCTCTTCTCGGTGTGGATGCAGTTCAGCTCGCAAAGAGTCAAGAAGAAGAGGAGCATCAGGAACGAATGAAAATGAAGAAAGGTTTTAACTCTCACATGCGCAGTGAGGCCAAGCGATTAAAGACTTTTGAGACCTATGACACGTTCAGATCATGGACTCCGCAGGACATGGCAGCCGCTGGGTTTTACTTTACCGGGGTGAGACTTGGGGTTCAGTGCTTCTGCTGTAGCTTAATCCTCTTTGGTACCAGCCTAAGGAAAACTCCCATAGAAAGCCACAAGAAATTCCGTCCAGAATGCGAGTTCCTTTTGGGCAAAGACGTCGGTAATATCGGCAAGTATGACGTAAGGGTGAAGAGTCCCGAGAAGCTGAGAGGTGGCAAAGCAAGGTACCAAGAAGAGGAGGCCAGACTGGAGTCCTTTGAGAACTGGCCGTTTTATGCCCATGGGACATCGCCCCGTGTGCTCTCAGCAGCTGGCTTTGTCTTCACAGGTAACTGGATTCCATCTTATGAGGTGTTTCTTTGGAGTTTAAAATTTAGGTTCCAGTGTAGGCAGTATTTCGTTATCAGTCCTCAGTGGTGGACTGTGTTATATTAGACATAACGTGTATTTCATCAACTTTCAACTTTAACAAGTTTGCTTCTGCTTTAATATACGTTTAGTGCAGCATTATTGTTCTATACTATATTATACGTATATACATATACGCATGCACACATATATGTGTATATATATAAAAATAAAATGTTGCTTTTCTTTTAATATAGACCTTAAGAGTACCAGCAGTGGGCTGAGGGTAGAACTTAGTGCTAAAGTGCTTACCTAGCACATTCAGTGCCCTGGGCTGTAAGGCCATGGCTAGGGGGTGGAGGTCCAGAGCTCAGAAGGGAGTCTTTTAGGGCAGTGGGACTGTGGGCAGGGATTCAGACAGAGACGTCATGGAAGAACGGGCATGTTGGAGTCTGTCTTGTTCTGGAACAAGATGATCAGCTCCAAGGTCTCACCTGGTGCCATTGCTGGCCAGTGAAAACATGTCATTGCATCTGTAGGTAAAAGGGACACCGTGCAGTGTTTCTCCTGTGGTGGATGCTTGGGAAACTGGGAAGAAGGAGACGATCCTTGGAAGGAGCATGCCAAGTGGTTCCCCAAGTAAGCAGGCAAACCCTTTATTCTTAAACTTTTCAGTTTTAATAAATGTTTTAAAGGATTCATTCCCTTTTTATTTTATGTATACACCCCCACATATATATGTGTGTGTGTACACATATATATTTGTGCATATATACATATACATGTCTATGTGTCTGTGTGTGTATACCATGGTGTGCCTGTGCCCACAGAGGCCGGAAGAGGGCATCAGAGCTCCTGGAATTGGTCTTGGAGATGGTTGTGAGCTGTCCTGGGGGTCCCCTGGAAGAGCAGCAAGTGCTCTTCACCACTGGGTCATCACCTCTCCAGACTGGCTTTATCCGGTTTCAGGTTTTTGTTTTTTTTTTTTTTAAATTTTATTTTATGTTCATTGGTGTTTTGCCTGCATGTATGTCTGTGTGAGGATGTCAGAAGCCCTGGACCTGGAGTTACAGACAGGTGTGAGCCACCATGTGGCTGCTGGGAATTGAACTCAGGACCTCTTGAAGAGCAGCCAGTGTTCTTAACCACTGAGCCATCTCTTCTGTCTCTAGTTTCAGGTTTTTAAAAGCAAAATAAAGCTAGAGACAAAGGAGCCACATTTTTGGATCTTCCCTTTGAGTTTTATTTATATCTTTCCCGAATCCAAATTACGATAACTCTAGAATTTTTCAAACAAAAAGGACTTCATCATATTGTGAAAAGTTTGAATCACTTGAACCTAAACTGTCTCTCACACTTCAGTTAACATCTTATACAGATTTTGTGTTTGTGATGCATGTACTATGTGGTTATATGTATATTATATGTGTGTGTACATGCATGGGCTTAGGAAGCCACAGCTTGACCTCGGGTATTTTCCCCTATCACTCTCCACTTTACCTTTTTTTTTTTCTTCAGCTTTTATCATTTTGTTAACACAGTAACACAATACTCTTTTCTATATGACCCTCACTACACACACACACACACACACACACACACACACAACTTCAGACTTCTCTTTTTTCAACTTTAGAACAGTGGTTCTCAGCCTTCCTAACGCTGCGACCCTTTAATATAGTTCCTCATGTTGTAGTGACCTCCAACCATAAAATTATTTAGTTTCTACTTCGTAACTGTAATTTTGCCACTGTTTTGAATTGTGGTGTAAATGTCTGTGTTTTACAGTGTTCTTAGGCGACCCCTGGGAAAGGGTCGTGTGACCCCATTGTGGCACGTACTGTATGGCGACCACTGGTGCTTGACAAAGTTCCAGCAGTTTGGTTTCGGGGACCACAATTCGCCAGCAACCTTTATCTTCATTTTTAATGATTCTCCCTATGTGTTATGGGAGTTCCCTTATGCCTCTTCCTTTGGGAAATTTATGTGGGCTCTGAAAGATGAAATGTATACAACGGCAGTCTCTTTAAACAAAGTAATTCTTTGGAAAAAGTCCCCGCCACCGTGGAACTATGTAGCATGATAACTCTGCCTACTCCACACACAGGACTCCCATTGTGCCCCCCCACCCCATTACACCAATAATAGAAATGGTCAAGATTTGCTAACTGGGTATACCTGGTCCCAGAGATGAAGAACACAATCAAGAGAAACAGTGGGCCCAGATCCAGAGCCTGAGGCTATTTAGGACAAGAAATCAGTTAATAATATAATATGGAATAGTGCCCAGGACTAGTTGTTTACTGGATGAATGGCAAGATCTGGTCTGCCCCACAGAGAGAAAATTGTGTTAAGAAGTTAGCAAAGGCTTGCTCCCCCTTTGCTATATGGAGGAACATACATTGAAGGAATCAGAATGGTGTGGTATAATGGAAAAATAATAAGATATCAGGACCTTCCCTTTTGGGAACATAGGAGGGGAATATAAGACTAGAGTACAAAGAAATGCAGTTAGGAAACAGTTCGTCACTTGTGCTCATGGTACAAACACTATGTCATGCCCCTTGAAGAATGAAAATCACTCTTCTGGGTCTCAGTGTCTGACACCTCCTGACCACAAGGGCTGAGACCGTGTAGGAGGAAGTGTAGGAGAGCACCTAGCAGGGTTACTGAACCTTGGAGAACAACAGGCCTTTAGAGTCTTGCTTCAAGAGAAACACTACAATGACATTGATGACCACTTCCATCTTGGAATCACTCAGTTTGCTTACAGTATTGCTTCTGGTTAAACTATGACGCAGTTATTCAGTACCTAAGATGAAACCTATTTTCCATACACGGGCAGCCATCCCAATTCCCCCTCAGATTGTGTCAGTCTCCTCCCCTCACTGACTCCACACCTCCTCTTTGGGACCTGAACCCTGCTGGAGCTGGATTTGGGTACCTTTGGATTTCTAAAACCACTGGTCTAGAAAGGATGTTTGGGCAGACCGCTTCTACAGTCCATCCCCACCCCTAGACCCTGCGGAGCTGGAATTGCTGGAACCTTTCTGGGGAGGCAGGCAGTACTATGTTTGGCCAGCCAGAGGCATCTGGTCCCCAAGATCAAATTCCCCACAAATCCAAGGCCTTGAAATTGCTATTCTTCTTCTCTGCTTTTGACGCTAGGAAAGAGAACCTGGGGCCTGAAATTGTGAGGGGAGGGGAAAATATGATTAAAATACATCATATATGTCTTAGTTAGGGTTTTCTTTTACTGTGAAGAGACACCATGACCACAGCAACTCTTATAAAGGAAAATATTTAATAGGGTGGCTTACACTTTCAGAGGTTTAGTCCATTATCATCATGGTGTGACATGGTGGCATGTAGGCAGACATGGTGCTGGAGAGGAGCTGGAGTCCTTACATCTTGACCCACAGACAACAGGAAGTGGTCTGAACTGGGCATAGCTTGAATACAGGAGACTTCAAGGCCCACTCCCACAGTGACACACTTTCTCTAACAAGGCCATACCTACTTCAACAAGGTCACACCTCCTAATAGTGCCAGTACTTATGAGCTTATGGGGACCAATTACATTCAAACTATCACAAAAATGAAATAATTTTTAAAAAAATAAAATGCTCAAAAATCATCAACACATTAAAAAATGAATATGTATTGTGATATGGGACATGTTTATCACAGTATTGGGGAAGTGTTCAATTATATTTTTCATTATAGATGTGAATTTCTTCAAAGTAAGAAATCCTCAAAGGAAATTGCCCAGTATATTCAAAGCTACGAGGGATTTGTCCATGTAATGGTAATTTACAACAACCAACTTTTTCCCAAATCTTTTTACATAATATCTAAATCACAAGGGTGAGGTGTTTTTGTTTATTTTCATGGCTTCTGTGTCTTTCTTTTTTTTTCCTCCTTCTATCCCTCTGCATCTCACCCAGGGGGTATGCATGGGGGTGAGGAGCACATTGTCTTACTAAGCTGGGAAAAACTTGTTTTTCCACAGCTGGCTTTTGGCTGGCTCTGACTCCTGCCATGAACTTTGACTGAAAATCAGGGGGAAAGGGGCTTCCTTCAGAAAAAAAACTGGTACAGTTTCCCTAGACAGTATATTGTTCAATTGGAAAGGTTCCTCTGAGTCTTCATTCCACACTAATTACAATGTATCTGTGCTGTGTAACCTAGTTCTGTTTTCAGCTGGGTGCTGTGTAAGACCCTGCGTTTTTCCACTTGGCTACAGGTAAACACTTACTGTTGTTTTGCACTGAATAAAAAAAATTCCATAATAACCTAGCCAAAATTAAAGACCTGTCTCATCAACAACTCTAATAGAATGTCTATTAGAATGTCTAATAGAATGTCATCTTCTGTTGCTGCTCACACATAGATGTGTATTTTATAAATGAATCAATAACCTGAATTTCTGTTCTCAGGGAGAACATTTTGTGAATTGCTGGGTCAGAAGAGAATTACCTATGACATCAGGTAAAACCTCAGGCACATTCCAAAGGCTTTGCTTCTTTCTTTCTTTGTTACAAGCAACCCCCACAACCACTTCTCCAGGTTTCCGGTCACTTTTATTCTTTTAAGATCTTTGCAGATTCCTAAGAACTACTAGACTTGAAGCTTTACAAAGTTTTCAAAAGTAACATATTAATTTCTAAGTCTTAATGACTATTTACTTTTTTACAAAATGTTCCATATAAATTTAAATATGTATAGAAACACTTTTTCATTTAAAGGAGCATTTTAAAATAGAGGACAGGACTATAAAGTATCACATCAGACTTTTCTTGTTAATCCCAAAGATGGGAGGAGAAAGACCATGGACACAAATCATTATGGTCAAATTAAAGCAAGCAATGAATTAAAGCAAGCTTTTTTAATTCATGTATACAAACTGCCTCCCTCTAAGGTGGGGCTTGGGAGGTCAGCACTGGCTGTGAGGAAGACAAGGCTTTTATAGCTCAGGGGTAGGGGCTTCCCAAATGGGGATTTGGTGGGCAAAATGGGGGCGGGGTGTTACAGGAGCAGAATATAAGCATAACAAGTTAGTCATAATGACCACCTGAAACACACATGATTGTAAGATGGTCATTTGGTAGTCATAACAACAGGTGATCATAACCTTTTGAAACAAAGACATGGTTGCTATTTCCTGGAATAGATAGTACAGAACCATTTGTAGTTAAGGTTACAGGGCATAGCCCAATCTTTGAGAAATGGAGGTTTAATCATAAACAGGAATAAACCTAGTTTGTCTTTACTATAAGATGGCTTTTAAGCCTAAGATGGAGGCGGTCTGGTTCATCATTCTTTGTCACTTGTAAAGTTGAATTATAAATCTAAAAATGTTATAGAGATATTAATGTTTTGATTTTCTTGCTTCCTTTCTTCCTTCCTTCTATCCTTCCTTTCTTCAAATTCATTTCTCTCTCTCTCTCTCTGTCTCTCTCTCTCTCTCCCTCTCCCTCTCCCTCTCCCTCTCCTCCACCACGAGGCTATGTTTGCGCCCCTTCCCCTTGTCCCGTCCCTTCTTTTCTTCCTCTCTCTTCCTCCCATTCTGTGTTTCTTCCCTCCCCTCCCCCAGTAAATCTTCCACATGAATTCTGTCATGGCCATGACTTTCTAGGGCCCCTTGGCTCCAACTGGCCAAGACCGCCTCCCCCTGTTTTACAGTGGGTATAGTGAGATGGGTGGGGAAAGCTATATTGTAGGTCCAAGATTCTATCTGATGACATTCTTAGCTCTTGGGTTGGTGGAAGCCAGTGTTCTGCTAAGTTAGTAGCTTCTAAGAGGTTTTTATTTATTATCATGAGGTGTTAGTTCAGATCCAGAGTAGGGCAAGACGTGGCTCTTCCAGAAGGCTAAAACTAGCCTAAGATAAGTAATTAGCCTCTGAACCAATGAAATTCCAATTTTTCCACAGTACTGAAATTATTCCAATAGGTCCACCAGTCTCTGTGGGCACAGAAACTCCTTCCAGGAGGTGTCTTGTCCTTTTGTTCATAGCTAGACACAGCTTCTTTTCATTCACACTATGAACCTAGATAAATATGACAGGAAGTGTCAGTCATTTCCTTAACTGACACTTCCTGTAAGTCAACTATAATTTCTGGATAAAATGTTTTGACAGCATTTTTCAGAAACTCATGTTTCCCACACTGGCCTCAAACTTAGAAGTGACCTTGAACTTCTGATATTTCTGCTTCCACTTCTTAAGTACTAGGACTCCACGTGTGCACAACCACACTCAGCTGAGGAGGTGTTCAGGACGGCACCCAGGACTTGGTACATGCTAGGCGAATGCTCTGTGAACTGAGCTACATCCTAAATCCAGGAAAGCCTTCTTAAATGGCTCAGTATGCTGTTAAGAAAGCAAGGATATTCACAATAAAATGAAGTGATGGGTCTGGGGATATTACTCACTGGTGGAACACTTACCCAACATGGGCAAGGGGCTTGAGTTCTCTTCCCAGTACCTCAAGACAGAAGAGCTGGAGTTAAAATTTAGCTCAGTGTTAGGACATCTGTCTACAGGCATGCTGAGCCCTGAGTCCAGCCATCTGGGTGGGACATGGAGCATAGAGAACACTGGACAGGGTGGTGCCAATAGCAAGAATTCCAGCGTCAGCTGAGGGTGGCAACCCATACCTACAATCCCAGCGCTTGAGAGAGAGAGACAGGAGTTCAGGGCAGCCAGGAATATGATATTCAGTTAGAGGCCACCCTGAACTACATGAGATTCTGTCTCAAAAACAAAACAAATCCAAATGCAACATGCACCCTCAGGTTAGTGCCAGGTGTGGTGGCCCATGGCTACAATCCCATCACTCAGAAGTTTGAGGCAGAAAGATTGCAAGTTCAAGGCCAACCTGGGCTGCATAGAAAAAAAAAACTGTCTCAAAAAATAAACCAAACCAAAATTTCCTGTTGGCTTGAACAGGAATTATTATCTTCCAATAATTTTCTAAAAACGACAGACAGAAAAGAGACAAAGAAATGTCTAGTGTTTGTTCTCCAGGCCTATCAGTGGTTGTTTTTTGGCCATATATATGAGACTCTACAAAAAAAGGAATCTGTAGTTTATCAATATGACAGGCACAGCCATGAGTGTTACCATGGGAGTGTACAGTGTTACCCAGCATGCTCTTGGCAATGCTATAAATAAGCAAGTTAAGGGCAAGATTCTTGCCAAGAGAATTAATGTGCATAGAGTGTCATCTGCTCTGCCCCAAAGAAATATGTAAATCAGCAAAAACAACAACAAAATTCTAAACCTAGGATTAAGTGTGAACACAGGCAAGCTTTCATCTTGAAAAACTTGTCAGAACCAAGGTAAAGACAATTTAGTTTTCAAGTCCTCACAGCATGGAGAAGACATGTCCACAGGCCAGGATGAGGCAGAAAAGCTAATGGAGACCCCCAGCATGGTCATCTCAAAGAGCAAGCCATCAAAATGACTGTTTTTATGGGAGCCACAGGGGGCGTTGCCTTTCTCAAATCTTGACACTGATTCCAGAAACAGGAATCTCCTCTCGATTTTGTGTCCTGATGCCTGACGATCAAGAGATAGTCTTCAGTTATATTTTAACACATTGCTCACGTGAATAGAGTGAATGGAGCCTTTGCTGCAGCTCTGCTCCAGCAGTTCTAACAGTCACTCTTGTATCTTTTATCCCTTCATGCTTTTCTAACCACCCTCAATTATTTTGACACAAGCACAGTACACCAGATCATTCCACCTGCACACACAGCTAACCTGAACTTTACGATCAAAGCCTGCTGCTCTCACCTACATCGGTTTTTGTGTTTTTTTTGTTTTTTTTTTTTTTTCTTTCTCCCCTCAACCTCCAAGCTTACTGCAATGACAGCGTCTTCGCTAATGAAGAACTAAGGCTGGACACCTTTAAGGACTGGCCCCATGAATCCCCTGTGGCGGTTGAAGCTCTGGTCAGAGCAGGCCTTTTCTACACAGGTGAGTCAGTACTTTGTGTCCACCAGATGTGTTTGTCCAGGTCTTGCATTTATCTCCACTCTCCATCATTCCACATAGATCTCTTTGCTGCCTCATAAGACCTTCAGTTTCCCACAATTCCCTCGGTGCTCAGCCTCCAAACTTGAACCCGAGGTCCCGGCTGATGGTGAGCACAGTCGTCAATCCCCTCTTACCCAGGGAGCCATCTCCCCAGCCCCCTAATATTTCTTTAACCAGAACTTACATGGCCATACCTACCTTTAAGAATTGCTGAGAAATCTGAATTATTTCCCTCAGGAAGCAGTATGCCCAGTTAAAGAGTTGGAGCTCCAGAGGCTGGGGGATGGCTCCCTCCAGGCCCCTTCTCCTTTATGTTCACCCTCTTCCTTTTCAGCTCCCCATTTTAGACAACCTGCAAACTCCAGGCCCTAGTAGCTTTGGCCAGAGAGACAGGGAGGCTCTTCTCTGCTCGAATTGTACAGCGCCTTCATGGTCCAAGAGTGGGAGATGTTGGATCTTTCATTCCGGTTTGATCCCTTGGCTCGGGCGAATTAGAATCCTTTCCACAGAATTCTGTCTTATGAGCAATATGCTTCTATTTCCAGTGGAGTATACCCGGCAATAATAAGAAAAGAGACATAATTTTTCATGATCTCACTTACTTAAAGACTCCTGTATTTGCTCCTGTGTTTCCCATATGATCTTCAAATATTTTCTTTCTGATTTATTCATTAAGCAAATGCTTATTGGTTGCCTATATCTGTGAATGTCCAGTATGTCATTAGTGTCCAAATCAGACAAAAATCTCTGCTCTTACAGGTCTTCTGTTCTAGATTCTGACAGCAGAACTTTCAGAATGATGAGTTGGGAGAGGGTGTTCATCAGAGCACACTGTGCACAGGAGCATTCAGTGGCTATTGCTGAACACCCCATTGAAGGACCAAGAGTCCTGTGTGAACTAGTGCCCCCTAGTGACCCACGCATGACCTTGCCACACAATCCAATTGGAGATGCAAATAGGATTTCACTAGTGAAATCTGGAGTTATTATCTGCTTGTGCTGTTGAACTGACCGTATTCCTTTATTCTAGGCAAAAACGACACTGTCCGGTGTTTTTCCTGTGGAGGATGTATGTGGAAATGGGAGGAAGGTGATGACCCATTAGAAGAGCACACCAAGTTTTTTCCCAAGTGAGCACAGTGAATTCTCTTGACTTGGAATGTACTTGAACAGTTATCCCTCTCTGTCCATGTTTTCCCTGTGGAGAGGATCTGCCCTCTCCTCTGGTTCCTGTTGTGAAGGACGCATCTTTATAGCTTCATCTCTTTCCTCCCAAGACACTCCCTGTGTAGCATTCCTTAAATCATGATTGGATCTTGGTTTTGACTGGGTCAATATACACACTCTTAAAGACAGGATCTCTCTACACAGCCCAGACTCTCCATGTAGCTAAATAGCTTGAATTCATAACTTCCTCCCCTAGCACAATTATGCCAACAATTTCAAGCCTTTCTGATTCCTTTAATTACAAGCTACTCTTCCTCTTCTTCCTCTTCCTCCTTCTCCTTTTCCTCTTCCTCTTCTTCCTCTTCTCCTAGAATCTTTCAGTGTTTTCTGTTTCTGCTGTTTAAAATTTAATAAGAGAATTATTTCTTTTCCATGGTTTTCTTTTTCCAGTTTTGAGTGATACTCTCATCCTCTTTTCTGTGAGTTTTCCAACACATCTTAATTAATTTTCTACCCAGTAAAGTCTCTAGAAATGTCCAATTGCAAGAAAAATATTTTTGTTTTCATTAAGTAATTAGTAATAAAATTTCAGAAATAAATATCAATATAGGTAGAATGAACAGTGAATATTTTTGGCTGGGCACAGTGGTGCACACCTGTAATCCTAACTCTTGGGAGGCTGAGGCAATAGGATTTTGGTTTTTTTAAATATATTTTTTTAATTTTTTAGATTTTGTATTTATATGGATAGTGTTTTGACTGTGTGTATGTGATATATGTATTTAATAAGATTGAGTTTTAAATGAATATATTTTAAAATACAGCAGTTATAAGTAAGAAAGCAAAGCACAATTGTAGATGTCTTTTGGTGTGACAGTCCTTTGAAGGCTTTAGAAGCTGCCTCTGTATTGAAATCTTGTTTGGTTGCACAGCTGTATCCTGTGTGCATCCAATGTATACCTAAAATTATACTAAATTATTTTGGCTTTAGAAGAGTTTAAGCCAAATTAGTCTACTTATTATCTGCTCTTGAGACAGAATGATGACAAAATTGCAAATCTTTAGAAATGTTCTCTACATTTTTTATTACGTGTATCTATTACCTTTTATTTCATGTGTAGATGGGGACATGCTGTCGTTGAGCACATCAGGATGTCAGAGTGTGTTCACTCCTTCACATTGCAGATCCCAGATACTTGACAGGTGGGACTTCACCCACTCAGCCATTTTGCAAGCCCCCAAATATTCTTTTAAAAATGTTTTTATAGCAGATATGAATCATTTGTACTGATGGGTTTCATGATGACATCTTTTTGTATGTACACAGTGTAGCTCAAAGAAGTCTACCACCACCACCGTTCCCCTAGCTTCTCATGCCAGTCTTACTCCCTTCTTCTTAGAGTCTTGCATCTGAAAGAAGCCAGGGCTATAAGCTTAGACATATAAGAATATTTGCACTTTTTTAATCCCACGCCTTTAATCCCAGCACTTGGGAGGCAGAGGCAGGCGGATCTCTATGAGTTCGAGGCCAGCCTGGTCAATAGAGCAAGTGCCAGGACAATCAAGACTACACAGAGAAACCCAGTCTTGACCCCTACCCCCCCCTCAAAAAAGAACATTTGCATCTAATTTTGAGGTTAGACAATACTTGGCAGCAACAGTCAGTTTTATTTTATTTTTTTTCTTGTAATTTGGTTGTAGTAGGGAGTAACACAGGGGCTTTTTAATTCTTAGGATGACAAATTAGGCTGGAAGTCATTTTTATTTAAACCTTGTCTTAGAATCTGTCAACTCCTATTTATGTGGCTTTCTAGTCTTCTAACTCTTGGTTGTTGTTGCTGTTGTTGTTTTTAATTATAGATGGGCATACATTTAGGGCAGTAGTAATAATAAAGGACCTATGGGCTGAATACTAAAGTCAAGAAATCAAACGCTCCGAATGCCTCAGAAAGGCCCCAATGTCACTCCCAAGTCTGAGTTGACCCTTTCCCTTCCCGGCCGGAGGTAAACATCATCTTGATTGTCATAGCCAGCTTCATCTGTCACCTTGGCACAAACCTAGAATTATCTGGGAAGAAGGACCCTGAACTGAAAAATTGCCCAGATCAAATTGGCCTGTGGCCAGGTCTGTGGGGCATTTTCTAAATTGCAAATTGGTGTGGGAGGAGTAGATCCAGCCCACTGTGGGTGGTCCCACACCTGGGCAGGTGGGTCTGGGCTGTATAAGAGACTTGCTTAGCTGAGCAAGCCATGGGGAGCAAGCCAGTAAGCAGCACTGCTCCATGGTCTCTGCATCAGTTCTTGTCTCCAGGTAATCCATGCAGCTGCCTGAGCTCCTGCCCTGGCTTCCCTCTTTCCTCCTCAGGTTGCTTTTGGTTTTTACCACAGCCACAGGAAAGCAGACTAGGACATTGATTCCCAGTCTGTTGCTCTTTTGCTTCTCAGTTTGATATTTTACCAACTGTGAATATCTTATCCATGAACATATTTAGCTCTGTCTACTCTTTGGTTGTTTCTCTCTCTCTCTCTCTCTCTCTCTCTCTCTCTCTCTCTCTCTCTCTCTCTCTCTCTTTCATTTTGTGTGTGTGTGTGTGTGTGTGTGTGTGTGTGTGTGTGTGTGTGTGTGTGATGAATCAAGGGTGTCATGCACGCTAAGTACCTAGTTAAGTAATGAGCTATTATACTATAAAACCTATGTTTGCCATTTTTCCCCTTGAAGTGCTTGGGATGGAACCCCTATGGAAGAGAATTACTTCTGCCAATGAGCTACATCTTCAGCCCTTAAGTTTTGAGACAGGCTCTCCCTATGAACTCATGACCCTTCTGCCCTCAGGGTGGTAAGATCACAGGCATGTATGGCTTACCCCTTCTTTTTTTCTCTTTCTTTTTCATGGGCAGCAGTAGGGAGTGGATTGTAGCTGAAGTTTTCCTGTGTCCCACCTGGCCCGTGGTCAGGACAAATCTCTCTCACCTGCCAGTCCTGCAGCCACTTGGACCCAAGTAAACACACAGAGGCTCATATTAATTAAAACTGTATGGCTGGCCTAATAGCTGAGGCTTCTTGCTAGCTAGATCTTACATCTTAAATTAACGCATTTCTATAAATCTATACCTTGCCACTTGGCTCGTGGCTTACCAGTATCTTTACATCTTGCTTCTCATGGCAGCGGCTGGCAGCATCTCTTCACTCAGCCTTCCTGTTCCCAGAATTCTCCTCTCTGCTTGTCCCACCTATACTATACTTCCTGCCTGGCCTACTGGCCAATCAGCATTTTATTTATCAACCAAATCAGAGCAATACATATTCACAGCATACAGAGCGATATCCACAGCAGTGGATGTTTAAGACAGGTGTCTCACTCATCCCTGCTGGCCTCAAACTCAGTGTACAGGGAGGATTGCCTGACACTCATGATCCTCCTGCCTCTACCTCCCAAGACCTGGTCACAGGCATGCTCCAGCAGGTTCAGTTTTCCGGCGTTTGTTTGTTTTTTGTTGTCTTTTTTTTTAAGTATCCTAGAAGTTATTTAGGCCATAGCAAGATGCAAAATGATGACAGGCAATATCAATATTTTATCAGCCAGGTATCTCATAACACCTTAAAAATAACTTATAGGATACCCCTGTGCTTTCCACTGCTAATGGGGGGCTGGAAGAACTTAAGTTCACACACTAAAGAGAGAGGAATCTCAGAAACTCACAATCGATCAAAGTGAAGGAAATTAGTGACTAGGGAGAGCTCATCCCTGAAGTAGACATGTATGTCCTACCCCTCCCACCAAAGCTGAAAAAACATCAAGGAAGAGGGATTAGAAAGACTATAAGAACCAGAGATTGAGAAGAATTGCTGGGAAATAGTGTCTTTTGGATATGACAGGTCCCTTGTAGCCATGACTTCATAATGGCTGTAGTTGTTTACACAAGACCTTATACAAGATCAGTCTACTCAAAACCCCATCCTTAGCTGAGGAGCTAGTGGCAGTTAATGTCTGCCGAGGGAAGGAGAATCAGTTTTCTTTAGGGAGGTGGCTCCTGGTAAGCTGTCCAAGCTCCAGTAGATGCCTCTAAGCCTGTGCATATATGGACAGCACTAATTGGATACAGTTGATTAAAAAGGGGAGTATTCTTATACACATTTCCCAGCGGTCATGCATGTATTTCTATGATAGAAAAGACAATGTGGAATTCCAGTCGCAGACTTCACACATCTTCAATGTTACTCCATTATGCAAATATTTTCCAAAGCAGTTGGTTCCTTGCTGTTCTTTTTTGTTTTTCTACTGCCTTTTTGTTATTGTTGTTGTTTCAGAAATCTGTGTTTTACTCTTTTAAAATTTTATTTTTACTCTGTAATGTGATGTGATGTGATGTGATGTGTGTGTGTGTGTGTGTGTGTGTGTGTGTGTGTGGCAGATGTCCTCTTCTGTGTTTTACAAAGCCAGAGAAAGACATCAGACATTCTCTTTTGTTACTCTGTACCTTATTCCCTTGAGATAGGATCTCTCACTGAAACTGTAACTAGGCAAGCAGCCAACAGACCCCTAAGACCCTACTCTCTGCCCTACACAGGATGGGTTATTATTTTTGAGTCTTTAAGTTCATTTTAGCTGTTTGCATGAACTGGCATTAACAATGCATTCATCTTACCACATTCTCAGTTCTTACCCTTACTTTATGAACCATATGTGCTGAATTGTTGAAAGCCACAGTCTGAGTGTCTCATATGATAAAACACTGACAGAATCACTGAAAATCATAGCTCTGTACTTAATTCTTAGCGCTCTCTCTCTTTCTCTCTCTCTCTCTCTCTCTCTCTCTCTCTCTCTCTCTCTCTCTGTACATGTGTGTATTAAAAACCTGAAACAAATGTTTACTTGCATGGAACTATTTTATGATTTTTATCTTTTCTGCTTAGCTGTGTCTTTCTCCAAAACCTGAAGTCCTCTGCAGAAGTGATTCCAGCCCTTCAGAGCCACTGCGCACTTCCGGAAGCCATGGTAATGGACACTGACCCTTCTCTGCCTTGAAGTGCATGGTCCTGTGGTTGAACAAGGTTTTGAACAGCAATTGCCATTTGTAAATAAGAATTACATAAATTCTACAAGTTTTTACTAAGCAACTACCATCTGATAGCTGTAGATGGGGCTGGAAGGTGGACACTGAGCCCTTCTCCCATAGGAAGTTCACCCTTCAGATTCTTCTAGACTTAGACCTAAATAGCATGCAGACTAAACGGAGCCCATCTGTCATCTTCTCTGGGAGGCAGTGGGTTTGACTTCCTACCTGAACTGTAACGGCATGTGTCATTTTCCTTGGTTGGGGTTTTGAGACAGATTTGTGATCTTCTGCCTTAGGTTTAAAATGCTAGGATACAAATGTGTGCAACTGTGCCCAGCTGATTTGGTTTTTGATGTTGATTCTTGTAGCAAATCCAAGGCCTTGTGCATGGTAAAGCACTCTAGGAGGGAGATACATCCCTGGGCCATGGATGTGCTTGGTGAACAAAAGCAAATGCAAAATCGTAAAATCAGGAAACCTATTTTTCTGGTATGTAAGCTGAGTGTCCATTCCATAGCTATACAAACTGCCTCTCCCTGAGGTTGTATGGTAGGTGGGCTACGGCTGTCGTCTCCCAAAGCAAAAACAAAGCTGGACATCATGCTTCATGTCTGGAAGCTAACACTCTCGGTTGAGGCAAGAAGATTGCTGTGAGTTCAGGATCAGCCTGGATGATAGTATAAAGCCGCATCTCAAAAAAACAAAAACAAACCAACAACAAACAGGAAAAAAGAAGCAAGAGGCAGGAAAAACCAAAAAGATAAGTAACTTTGGGTTCACATGATATGTGCATGGTATTTGTGACCTTAAACATGACATTGCAAGAGCTGGAGATGTCACTCAGTTGGTGGAATGCTTGTAATGTTGATAAGGCATTGGGCCCTCAATGATAATGTAATGCCCCAGTATTATGCAATAAAGGATTTCTCTTTCAAAGAGCACCACAGGTGAAAGCAATCATGAGGATCCAGTGGCCGTTCACTCTACGGTGGCCGGTAAGAACTTGAAAGCAACATGGGATTGTGTGTATTTGTACGCAGGGATTTGAAAGGAGAGTGCATTTATAATTGTCCAAGGAGCTCCTAGAGAGGAGGGCACTGACATGGAGGGAACCGTGGGTGAGAGAGTGTCAGCATTGCTGTGACATCTTGAGAGAGAATGCAGGACTAGTGACAGCGGTCCTTGTGCCAGATCCAAACCAGCCTCTTAAAGGCTTCCTGAAGCAAGCTGGTTTCCTGGGGTCTTATATGGGAGATTATAATGCCAGGATGTCTAAATCCCTGTCAAATGAGGAACCTTAGATTTTTTTTCCCCACACATTCTGATGCTATGGATGGCTCTGAGAGGATCTTGGGGTGGGAGGTGGGTGTCTGGGAAGTGGAGACTCCTGATCCACCCTTAACAGACAAGCAAAGTAATCACATTAGGATTGAGAAATGTGAAGGTGCACCTCCCTCTCCCCTCTCCTCTCCACAGACCTGGCTCAGAGCTCAGCCCAGTGGTTTCAAGAGGCAAAGAGTCTGAGTGAACAGCTGAGAGGAGCCTACACCAAGGCCACTTTCCGCCACATCAATCTGCCAGAGGTGTGCTCCGGCCTCGGCACTGACCACTTGCTTGGTTGTGACCTGTCCATGGTTTCAAAGCACATCAGCAGGCCAGTGCAAGAGGCCTTGATGCTTCCCGAGGTCCTCAGCAATCTCAACTCCGTCATGTGTGTGGAGGGGGAAACTGGCAGTGGGAAGACAACCTTCCTGAAGAAAACAGCTTTTCTCTGGGCATCAGGATGCTGTCCCCTGCTGAACAGGTTCCAGCTGGTCTTCTACATCTCCCTTGGTTCCACCAGACCAGACCAGGGGCTGGCCAACATCATCTGTGGCCAACTCCTAGAGGCAGGAGGATGCATCAGTGAAGTGGGCCTGCGCAGCATCATCCAGCAGTTAAAGCACCAGGTGCTGTTCCTGTTGGATGACTACCATGGGATGGACTCACTGCCCCAAGCCATAGAAACCCTGATTACAAGAAACTACTTGACTCGAACCTGCTTATTGATCACAGTCCATACAAACAGGGCCAGGAACATCCGTCCATATCTAGATACAATTCTAGAGATTAAAGAGTTTCCCTTCTATAACACTATCTCTGTATTACGGAAGTTATTCTCACATGATATAACCCGTATGGAAGAGTTTATAGTTTACTTTGTAAATAATGAAGATTTACAGGGAATTCACAAAACTCCTCTCTTTGTGGCAGCAGTCTGTACTGACTGGTTTCAAAATCCTTCTGACCAGACCCTTGATGATGTGGCAGCTTTCAAGGCCTATATGAAATATCTTTCCTTAAATCACAAGGCTACACCTGAGCCTCTCAAGGCCACTGTGTCCTCATGTGGCCAGCTAGCCTTGAGAGGCCTTTTTTCATCTTGCTTTGAGTTCAGTAGTGATGACCTCACAGAAGCAGGCGTTGATGAAGATGAAGATCTGACCACCTGCTTGATGAGCAAATTCTCTGCCCAGAGACTGAGACCAGTGTATCGGTTCTTAAGTCCTTTGTTCCAAGAATTTCTTGCTGCCATGAGGCTATCTGAACTCCTGGGTTCCGAAAGGCAGGAAGACCAAGACCTGGGACTAGGTTATTTGAGACAAATTAACTCACCCATGAAGGCTATAAACTCCTATAACATATTTTTGAAGTATGTCTGTAGCCATCCTTCATCAAAGGCAGGGCCAAAAATTGTATCTCATTTGCTTCAGTTGGTGGATGATAAAGAGTTGCTGGAGAACATGTCTGAAAATGAGGATTACATGAAGCTCCATCCAGAAACTTCCCTGTGGATGCAGTTTGTTAGGGGGTTGTGGCAGGTATCTCCTGAAGCTTTCTCTTCATTTGTTTCAGAACATCTATTTAACATTGCTCTAAACTTTGCTTATGAAAGCAACATGGTGGCTGCATGTTCTCCATTTATTTTGCAATTCCTTCGAGGGAGAACACTGTCTTTGAAAATACTGAATTCACAGTACTTTGGGGACCACCCAGAAAGCCTGTTACTGTTGAGGGCTGTAAAATTTTCCATAAATGGAAATAAAACAACATCTCGTATAGATTATGTATTCAAGACATATTTTGAAAAAATGCAGCCACCAACTATTGATCAAGACTACACATCTGCCTTTGAGCATATAAATGAATGGAAGAAAACTTCTATTGCATATGAGGAGGCCATAAAGAACCACATAAATATACGACCCAGGGCCCTACCAGACATCAGTTCTGGCTATTGGAAACTGTCCCCCAAGCCGTACAAGATCCCTAGGCTGGAAGTCAGAGTGGGCAACATGGGTCCAGCAGACCAAGCACTGCTCCAGGCCCTAATGGAAATCTTCTCAGCATCACAGAATATCGAACTCTATTTGAACTACAGCAGTGGCTTTCTTGAAAGCATCCACCCAGCTCTGGAGCTGAATAAGACCTCTGTCACCAAGTGCTCCATGTGCAGACTGGAGCTCAGCACAGCAGAACAGGAGCTGCTTCTCAGCCTGCCTGCCCTGCAGTCTCTTGAGGTCTCAGGAACAAACCAGTTACCAGGTATCCCCGAGTGTCACATAACCGTTCTGATTGACACCGTGTTTTCTGTTCCTAGTTTTAGATGAGTGAAACTTCTCAGGCACAAGGTCATAAATGTGCCTTGACAGAAGAGATCTGAGTGCTTTCGCTGTTTGGGGCAGTGTGTAATTTAGTGATGGACCCTGAATCATAGAATGGGTTTGAAGTAACTCAGACAAAACTAGGAAGACGTTACCATCAGTATTCATCTCTCAAGGTCATTAATAAGGGAGTTTGAATTGTTTGTTGTTGATAAATGATGGCCTGTGTGTAAGATGATGATAGAGAATCATCTGCACCCTCACTGCCCGAAAGAGGGGGGGGGGTTAGCTTCTCCATAATATCAGTGTAAAAGTGGGAAATAATCTCCATTTATTTCTGTCTTGAACTCTCAATTATATTCGATAGTTTTCAGTGTGAGCTCCACCTACATTTCATTAAGTCTGTTTCTAGGTTTTGATATCACTGTAAATATTTAACTTTTTAATTTTATGATCATTCATAGTAAAGCTTTTGTTCTCATTGGCCTGTTAAATGATTGAACATGCTTTGCTTTTATGTATGTTAAAAAGAATTTTTTTTTTTGAGATGATGTCTTCTGTAGCCCAGATTGGTCTTAACTTCATTACCTGCTCCACCTCTCTCCACCTCCCCAGAAAATTACTGGGCATCCTGTCCCTGACAAGGCATCTAAATTGAATGATAAATACCAACTCACTGATTCTGAAAGCACTGACTGACTTTTAAGTAAACTGGGTGGAGATGAAGCTCCGTTGGCTGATTTCTTGCCTAGCACAAATAGCTGGCTTTGAGCCATAGCACTTTGTAAACTGGGCAAAGTGTTAACTGTCTATAAGGCCAGCACTTGGGAAGTAGAGGCAGGAGAATCAAAAGTTTAGTGGCTGCCTAGGCCAGAAATATGTTATTTCTAACATAATTTTATTACACTAAAATATAAACAATGGAATAACACTTCAACCATCTTAAATGTATAATTCAATGGCTTAAAAAATATTCAGATTGCTGAGCAACCGTCACCACCATCCACTCTCAGGTCCATTTATTCTACCACACAGCATCTTGGTTCTTTTGAACAGTCACTCTTCCCTTCCTCCAGCCTCGGGTAACATCTGTTTTTCTATGTCTCAATCAATTTGTCCGTCTAGAAATGTTCCATAAGTGCAATCATATAAGAGTTGCCTCCTGTCTAGCTCATTTCCTTTCATATGGTGTTTTCTAAGTTCACCATGTCATAGCATATATGAGACCTTGCTTTTCTTTTTAGAAATGAATAATAGTCCTTTGTGGATATTTTTACTAGAGTGTGTGTGCCGTTTTGTTTATCCATGCATCTGTTTATGGACACTGAGTTGTTTTAATGCTGCAGTGATAATTTGAGTTACTAGTGTCTCTTTGATCCCTGTTTTATTGGTTTTTGTATACTCCTGGGAGTAAAATTGTTGCTTTCTATGGTAATTATGTTTTGAAGACAGGGTCTCACTATGGCCAGAATGGCCTGGAATTCACTGGAATCCTCCATCCATAGCCTCCCAGCCTCTGGTGTTACCTCTGTGAGCCATCACATCTTTCTGTGTAACAGTTGAGGAACTTCCCAACTGTGTTCCATGGAGGCTACCCCATTTACCTTCTCACCTGCCGTGTGCAAGTCTCCACTTTCTCCACATCTTCCACTCCACTTTTTCCTTTTGCTTTGCTTATCTTAGACATATTTTAGTAAGGCTGTGTCCTGTCCTGTGGTTTGGATTTACATTCCCCTAGCGACTGAATGAGACTCTTCATACAACTGTGTACCTAATTGAGAGAAAAGTGCACTTAAATCTTTGTCCATTTACTTTTTTTGTCGGAACTGGAGAGATGGCCAGTGGTTAAGAGCACTGGCTGCTCTTCCTGAGGACCTGAGCTCAGTTTCTAGCACTCCCTTGGAAGCTCACAGCTGTCTGTAGCCTGAGTTTCAGAGGCCTGTCAACCTCACAAGGACATACATGAAGTCAAAACAACAATGCTCATAAAATAAAAATAAATAAGATTAAATATTGCAGGGTAGTGGTGGCGCAGGCCTTTAATCCCAGCACTCAGGAGGCAGAGGCAGGTGAATCTCTGTTGAGTTTGAGGCCAGTCTGGTCTACAGAGTGAGTTCTGGGACAGCCAGAGCTATTACACAGAGAAACCTTGACTCCAAAAGCCAAAACTAAAACAAACCAAAGCAACAACAACAACAACAAAACACCAAAATAAAATAAAACAAACAGTTTGTCAAGGCATTGAGGTTCATGCCCGCACTTGCAGGAATCCAGAGGGTGACTGAAGAGGGCTGTCCTGACTTTGAGACTAGCCTGGGCTATATAATGAATGAGTCTGGGCCAGCCAATGCTACAGAGTAAAATTTTGTCAAACAAAACAAAACAAACAGAATCATCGTTTTTCTGTGGCAGGAGTTCTTCTTTGTCTTGTGGATTTTAACCTAAACCTATCAAAACTCTTATCACACATGTTTTTTGAAAAACATTTTCTCCTATTCTGTAGATTGTCATTGTAATGTCGTCTGACACATGAACAATTGTCAATTTGATAAGGTCTATATTAGTCAGGGTCTGTATTAGTCTAGAGGAACAGAACTTATGGAATGAGTCTAGATATAAACAGAAAGGGGACTTATTAAAATGGCTTACAGGCTGTGGTCCAGCTAGTCCAACAATGGCTGTCTACCAATAGAAGGTCCAAGAATCCAGTAGCTGTTGAGTCTATGAGGCTGGATGTCTCAGCTGCTCATCAATATGCCAGAATTCTAAAGAAGTAGGCTATAATACCAGTGAATGAATGGTCTTTCTAGGGAGAGTGAGAGCAAACAGGCAAAGAGAGAGCTTCCTTCTTCCATGTCCTCCCAGATTAACAATGGATCTTCCCACTCCAAAATCCAGATTAGAAGTTGATCTTCTCACTTCAAATGATCTAATTTGGGAAAAAAAATCCCTCAGGTGTGCCCAGTCCATTTAGGTTTTAGTTAATTTTAAATGCAGTCAAGTTAACAAGAATAGCCATCCCAGGTCCAATTTTTTTGCAACTGCCTTTTATAGCATATCTAAGGATCCATCATGAAATCCAAGGTTGTGAGGACTGTTTTCTTCTAAGAGTTCTATAGTTTTAGCTCTTAAGCTTGTCATTGATCCAATTTGTTACCTTTTTATGAGTTAGAGTAAGAGTCTGTGTTCTTTTGCATGTACAAAACCAGTTGTTCCCATGCTGTGGTTGGTTGGGGAGCTGTCTTATTTATTTTGTGAGTCAGAGAGCACCACAGGGCTTCCCCTATGCTCAATGACCAGCAGGTACTGCAGACAGCAGGTTCTTCATGGATATGCTTCCTAAACAGATGTTAGGATCTCTGAGAAGTTTTGTTATGAAAATATTTCAAAATCATAGCACACTTGAGAACACCCACTCGGGACTCTTGAGTGATGGAAACTATGTGCTGCTTTCCAGATCAACTCTTCGCTAACTTGGACAAGTTCCCGAGCCTGAAAGAACTGTCTGTGGGACTAGATGTCATACCAAATGTGCTTTCAGTCATCCCTGGAGATTTCCCAAACCTCCACCACATGGAGAAGTTATCCATCCAAACTTCCACAGAGTCTGACCTCTCCAAACTGGGTAAGAATGGCGCTTGGATCTCCCAGGTCATATTTCAGCTGGAAAAGCTGCTTGGCTAATAATTGTTAGAATCATGAAATCATCATTAGTTAAAACTTCTGTGGGCCTGACAGCATGAACCGTGTTCATGGGAAGGTGTAGGAACAGCACCCTTCCTTGGAGATTGATTTGTAACTCTTGAGTCTTTACTATACACTAAGAGCTGTTCTGAGCTCTTCACAAATCCTAACAAACTCCTCACACTCACTGTGTGAGAGAAGGCACTGTGACCATTGACACTGTGCTTCTGGGGAAATTAAGGCACAAAGAAAGACATTAAGTGACTGGCTCAGGTTTATTCAGCTAAGCTAGTGTATCTTCAGGCCATTGCTGTTGTAGGCACAGCCATGCAGCTGTGTTAAGCCTGATGCTGTTCTGTGTCCTCACTCAGGGAAGCCTAATCTTTCCTTCTCTTCTTCCTACATCTTTACTAAGCATGGTTGCCCTGATGTTTAGGCTTTCTTCCTCTTCCTCTGAAGCCCCGCCTTCAACCTGGTACTGTGCTGGATTCCCCAACTCCATTGCTGAACATGCCACCTTAACTCAAACACCTTGTTTTCCTTCACTTCCTCTTCTTTATCTTCCTCCCCAAAATTATTTGTAGTGTCCTTTGGTTTTGGTTTTGAGCTGTTTGTACATCACTGCTTACACATCTGCCTGCTGAGAAGGAAATCTTATAAGTAGCAATCTGAACCCTTTCCTCCCTTTCTCCGTAGCCTAGCCTCGTGCTTGATGGACAGCTATGCAGCCATGTTTCTGAAATGCATCATTTAGCAAAATGCTTTAAAATATGATAGGCTGCTTGATTTGGTGCACATTGAACACTGAAGTCTGAGAAAAATGTCAATCTGGAACTGACATGCAATAGATCATCGAGGTGGGGCATGGTGTCGCACACCTGTAACCCTAGCATGTGAGAAAGCTAAGGGGGAAGGCTACTCCAAGTTCAAAATCATTGAATTCGAGGTCAGTCTGAGCTACACTGTAAGACTCTGACTCAAAAAAAGAGAAAAAAAAATTCTCACTCTTGTAATACATGGCATGCCTTGCACTCTTAAAACACTGTGAGGGATCCCTATTCCAACTGGTCTCAATTAAGACTCTGTTTCTAATCAAAAGGAAAACATGTGTATCCTCATTTATTAATCTTCAAAAACTAGATATTCCATACACAAGGGCAAATGCCACTGCCTCTTGACTCTCAGCAATCTAATTTTTTAAAAGCTCCAAACCACCATCTATTGTGATGACTCGATTATAAAGTATCTCCCACAGGAAAAACAAAACAAAACAAAAACAAACAAACAAAATAGTTTGAGGGTGCATGTTGTTGTAACTTAGTAGCT
Source organism: Peromyscus nudipes (assembly GCA_902168325.1). Classification (NCBI taxonomy): domain Eukaryota; kingdom Metazoa; phylum Chordata; class Mammalia; order Rodentia; family Cricetidae; genus Peromyscus; species Peromyscus nudipes. Next base: position 1,691 of record CABHPH010162135.1, on the reverse strand, counting down.
AAAAAAGAAACAAACTATCCAAGTAAAGAGAAAAGCCGAAGAGGTCAGAGCTAAGAGCCTTAACTGCTTTCAGTTCGCTAGTCACTCCCTGAAGCAACGACTCCCAGCTCAAAAGGGGGGTTGTCCTTTTATAGAATTCTGTTCTGCCTTCTCATTGGTTGTAAGCCCAACTGCCTAACTGCCTCATCACTACTTGTTCGCCAGACCCTGGCTATGGCTTGTTAATAGCTCTGACCCCTAGGCAACTTTATTTATTAAAATATAACATTTTAATACAAAAGAAAAATATCACCACATTTCCCCTTTTCTATTTTAATAAAAGAAAAAAAAGAAAAACGCTTATAACTAACATAAGAAAAACTATATACGGAAGTACAATAACTATATACAATATATACAAGTAATAACTACCTAAACAATATCTAGTCTATTTTTATTTAACAAATTCAGAGAAAATAATTCTATTATCTACCCTAGTGTATCTAATTCACTTTCTATCCTAATTATTCTTCAACTATAACTAAATAATCTTCAACTCCTTCAGAGACCCAAGAAGGAAATAATATTACCTAACAAAAATAAAAACTTCCAAAAAAATTGTGAGTTGATAGAAACAGCCAGCCACCTGGACAGTCACCTGAGGTTTCTCCGCAGAGTTGGGGCATCATCTTCAACCTATAGGCTCAGTGTATCTGACAGACTTATTTGTGAAGTAGGATATACACAAGGTCAACAGTTCAACCTCACCTTGGGTGAGAGCAGTCCATGTACCAGAAACACCTGAATTCCATTAGTGTCATGTCATGATTCAGGATTTTAAATTCTGGAAATTGTTGATGGTTTTTTAATTCAGCTGTCCATTCTTCTTGACCGTGTATGTGTGGCTTCATCTCAGCATCCTGTTCTTCTCCACATCCCTCTATTAAATGCCAGTCTGCTATTGAGAGGCGTGAGCTTACTCTTCAAGAATAACTGTTTCAGCTGCTGGTCCATTGCACATCAGAAGCTATCGGCCCACTGCCTGTTAAGCTGCCTTCAAAGAAAAAGGCACTGTACCTTTTCCAGATTGCGAAGGCCACTTCAGGGATGGTGCCATATTGTCCTGGCCTCAGAAGATGCCTTTTGATAAAGCCATAACCATACTTGTTTTGGCAAGAATCGGTAATTCTCAGTTTCATTTCTGTCTGTCCATTCAGTCCGGTTGATTCGAGGATACTTTGTTGTCCAGTGGCCAATTTTTGCCACAATGAAAGTTAACTCCATATGCAGAATTCAATTCTGCAGTTTCTTCCATGCCCATATTTTCTCTGAAGTAGATTGGTATTGCCAGGAGCCGACATGTTTCATAGTTATAACAAAAAAGATTTTCTAAGTTATTAAAACATTTTAAATGCCATATTCTGTAGATTTCTGAAGGGTTTGAAGATGACCGGTCTATCCAAAATATATCTACTCTATCTTGAAAACATACCTAATATGACTATAAGTTTTCTTATTATGTCTAACCACTAACTTTAATTTCTTTATATCCTAATAGTTGTTAACAGTAACAGTCAAGAATCAAAAAAATGTATTACATTGTTAAATGAATGGTATAAATACAGTTAGAAATATATATATATAGCATTTTCTAACAATATCAATTTCAACATATATAATTTGTATACAACATAAAACAATCCAATCCAATG
>CABHPH010162134.1:0-31324 GCA_902168325.1 Peromyscus nudipes | reverse complement strand
CCTTCCTTCCTTCCTTCCTTCTTTCTTTCTTTCTTTCTTTCTTTCTTTCTTTCTTTCTTTCTTTCTTTCTTTCTTTCTTTCTTTCTTTCTTTTTTTAAATCTATGCTTCTACAGTAGTTAGTACTCAAAGAAGCTTCACTGCTCCATCCAAGGGGTTTATTTCTCTAGGTAGAATTGCATGATTTATCTCTGTCTCTCTAAAAGCCTGGTGGTGCCTTATAGAGATGACATGTTCTAGATTGTTTTATTAACTAAAAATAATAATAATAATAACAAAAATCAGAATGTTATATAAGCCAGGAGTTTATGGACATCCCCTCACCATTTGCATCTGGCTGACAGTCTTTGTTCTTTTTTATGTGGCCACTGTTTTTCCAGCTTATTATTCTCTTGAATCTTTAAGTTTAATTAAATTCCTTAGCTCTTGCCTAATACTGAGTGACCGAGTCATTTATTATCCTCTATTATGAATAAATGGTTGTGTTTGATTTTTGGTAGCTGAAGAAAAGGTTCCCGCTTCAGTTTTTGGAGGTGTCAAGGACTAGAGGCTTAGTCCTACATCTTATTTTTCATTCCCATAGTTAACATTTTTCTAATACTAGGAATAGCTCTGCACAAGTCATTCCTGACTAATGGACTGTGCTGTGTGAGTCACATATGACTCGACAAGTATTTCAGATTCTTAATGAGTTACCATTTATTGAAGAGGCTTCCCAAACACTCTTAGTCATGCAGCTTGCACATTTTCAGCTAGTGACTAATTGAACATAAGAGCACAAATTTACTTAGTAACTTTCCACATTTTCAAAGGACTTTAGCATCAATTATCTCATTTACTTGAATGAATCACGTGTCATCAACTGAAAAAACATCCCCTTGTCTAGAGACCTTCCCAGACTTCATATCCCGTTGGAAAAATCCCCCCGGGAGAAAAAAGTGAATGAATGAATGAAGGAGGGCATGAGCCATGGGGTGATGGAGTAGAAATGAAATAAAGCAGAAAACGATGACTTTAAGGTTTATTTTTATTTAGTGTGTGTAGGGGTGGGGTGGGGAGGTGGATGTGTGGGGGGTGGGGTGGGGGGGGGGAGGTGTGGAGGTGGGGTGGGGAGGTGGGTGTGCAGGTGTATGTGCCAAGGCTCTCACGTAGAGGTCACGGGGCAACTTTTCAGGAGTTGGTTCTTGCCCGTTCCACCTTGTTTTTTCAGCAGGGTCACACCTGCTACTGCTTCTGGCCACTTTTCCTGATTCTACTTTCCGTTTTCCCCTCTGAGTAAAAGGGCTGGGACTAGAGGCAGGAAGCATAGCATTTAGCTATTTTACATCAGTTCTGGGAATCAAATCAAGGCTGCTGGGGTTGTGTGGCAGGTACTTTTATCTACTGAGCCACCTCACCAACTCTAGAAATGACTTGAAAATTGTGTATCTGATCAGCAAATAAAACCATTCAGCTTAACTAAGGAACACAGATAACTCAAATAAGTAGAGAACAATATAGTTATAATGCCACTACAAATGGTAAAGAAGTCAATTTCCCCGAAGGTAGCCTACAAATTGATGCAAATTCAAAATGACAACATTGTTTTATTGCTTGTTTTAAAGATACTGGCTTCAAAATTCCTGTCCAGAGGAGTTTTGAAAAGGGACTATGAAAGCAGATTTGTTTTTATAGAAGATCCTTTCCTTGATACTCTTGTTTGTACTCTGAATTCCTTACATAGACACCAGATGTTGTTGTTTATTTTTTTTTTCCTCTCCACACATCAATGTTGACTACTTGTGTCCTGCCATCTGCCAGAGTGGCTCCTAGATCTTAGGAAGACCTTTTACTCACGCTGATCCATGTCTTCAGTGTTCAAGAAACACAGCTCATAGTCTCCTGGTGGTCTCTGTCAATTATTTATTTTTATTGAAAGTTCATTTAATATATTCTAATCATGGTTTGCCCTCCTCCAAGATCTTCCCATCTCATGACCCATCCAATTCAGGACTTCTTTCTCTCTCTCTTTAAAAATCAAACAGGCGAATACAAAAACACAAGACGAACAATCAGAATAAAGAAAGAATGAAAAAAGCACAAGAAGCACACACACACACACACACACACACACACACAACCATAAAAACACAAAATTGAAAACCACAATAAACAAGCAAAAGACCAGTAAGATAAAAAATAATGGAGAAAAAAATGCCATAAGTAGACATCTTCCACCAGAAAGAAAAGCTTCCAGGGCCAGGAATGGGTTACATCTAATCGAATTGTTGGCCAAAGAGGTCCGATGGAAACCCCAAACAACTCAAGCTACTGCCACAAAGTGATGGTGAGGCCCTATTGCTGAAGACAACACCTATCTTACTAAACATGCAGTAGTAGAACTTGTGCCCATCTAGAACTTTCACCCCTACTCTTCATGGTACTGAAAGGTACTATGCACGCTCCCAGAGGAGAAAGGTAAACAGCAGTCCGTCTACAAAGCCTCTGCTCTACAATGGTGACCTGCCTGCACTATACACTCATACAATAGGGACTCTATCAATTATTAATTCAAGTTCCAGGTTCTCCCCACTGTAGGAGGTACTGGTTGAGAACTTTGAACTTGTCATTGTGAGCTGGTCTTTCTAGTGGCCAACTCCCATATCACTGAGGTAGCAATGAGGACAATCCTATCAACCAGGGAACTCTAAAGGCCTTGGTGCTCCATCATCAACTGGGGTCAAGTTCCAATGTGAGGACCAAAGTTTCCTCTAGCACACTTGTTGCTCAGGAAATTGCTAGAGTGTGAGGAACTCTTGCAGGGCCAGGTAGAGAATAAGTATGTATTTCTGGTTAAGCTGAAGTGTCATAACATATATCTTAGAATAGTGGCAATAAAATGACATAAAACTAGCCTCACAATCAACAATGGATTGAGGAGATGAAATATGGATTCCAGAAACAAACCGTTTCATCTTGTAAACTTAGTTTACGGGAACAGCCTTCTTTCATTAAGTAGGGAAACCTCATTGTCCCTGAGACAGCTACTCAGACTCATCCTTGATGCTTCCTTAGTTATGGAGCCCATGACTTCTAGCAAGATGTATGGCTAACCACAAAGGAGACAATTACTTCCCAGCATCCCTTGCAGCTAAGTGGCTATGTGACTAATTTCAGATCAAGGGGCTACTGGGTCTCTGGACCATCACTGCATAGCTTCATTCTTGCTTAATAGTTGCAGGAGGTGGTTTTAGATTTGACATTGCTTTCTTTCTAGATTTTAGCTTTGCTAGTGAGATATTCAGGTCACTCTGACATTTATGTTCCTTTGGAATTATATTTGTTTTCTATGTTGGAATAAGAAATGTGCCAGTAATTTAGCAAACCAACACACACACACACACACACACACACACACACACACACACACAAACTGTACCTATTTATTATTTCATAATCCCATTTCTGAGGGGTGGCAAGATGGTTAAGCAGGTGAAGGTCTCACTGTGGAGGCTAAGGATCTGAGTTTGATTCCTGGAACCCACATAAAGGTGGAAGGCAATAACCAACCCCACAAAGTTGTTCTTTGACCTCCACATACACACAAGGGCACTCACACACACTCACTTACACACAAAACATTCCACAGCACAGAAATTGGTATATATTTGCAAAATTGAAGTTTTGATTTGGGGTTGGGCTATGAGATAAAGACTTCAAGAAAAAAAGACCTGCAAACTCTTTCAGATGTTATGGTAGATATAGCATTCTTTCTCGAGACTGAGTCTGTTTTCTTGTTGGTCGTCAACTGGGGGCCTGCCATATCATCCATTGGCTGCTCTCCTTTCTCGACTTGTGACCTCCTCTGTCTTCAGGTTGTATTTGTTCCTTCTGGTGGCCTTTAGTCTCTCTGAGTTGCTCTCTTGCTTCTGCTAGTCAGAGGAAACTGATTTCAAATGGCTCCTGCAGTTGGGTTAGGGCACCTAGATAATCTCCACGTATTAAAACCATGGGTTTTAATTGCATTAGCACATTTTCTCTCATCAGAACTTAGGGAGTTTATGGGAATAAGCAGAGGACTGTGTCTTATAGTTTCTATTGCCCTGCCATAACATCATGACCCAAGAGCAACTTGGGGAGGGAAAGGGTTTATTTTACCTTTCGATGCTCAGGTCACACTCCATTACAAAGGGAAGTTGGGGCAGGAAACGGGAAGCAAGAACTGATGCAGAGGCCGTGGAGAAATGCTCCTTACTGGCTTTTGCTTCCTGGTTTGCTCAGTTTGCTTTCTTGTACAGCTCAGGACCACCTGACCAGGGTTGGCAGCACCTACAGTAATATGGATCTTTCCACATCAATTATCAACCAAGAATACACTCCACAGTTGTGCCTATAGGTCGGTCTCATGGGGGATATTTTCTTAACTGCAGTTCTCTCTTCCCAGAGGACTCTGGCTTGTGTCAAGTTGCCATAAAGCTAGCAGGCACAGATAGGTGTCTTGGGGACCTAGTTTTAGAATTCTTCTTGTCACTGCAGCTGTTTGGACTTTGCAGAAGAGCCACGCACCCCCCACCCCCGGGAGGCTCAGCTATCCCCCTTCGCTACTGGAAGGGGTGCTATCCTCATCCCATAGGGGTCATCTGTTAGAGCTGGGGTTTCCATTGTGGATCTTTTGGGACTAACAGAGAAGCAGAGAAGAGTGAGGTAGAGAGGCATATTTGTAAATTGGGAACTGGGAGCTGGATAGTTTCTTTTTTTGACACACACACATTTATTCAAGTAGCATGTTTCGACTTTTCGGTTTTATAAACAAAATTAAAAGTGATATGCTCCTGAAAGCCACATCCTATCTCAGGCTGATGAGAATAACTAGAAAAGAATCAATATGTGACTCAATAAAAGCCTATTCTTTTATGATGAAATGGGTTAAACATGTGAATAGGACTTCATCTGAAAATGAAGCAAGCCTATGTAATGAGTTAGCTTATAGACTTATTTTTCCACTCATTTTGTTGGCATGGAATAATGTTCAACTTATTTTCTAGTTTTGGTAGGAATGGGCCAGGGATTATTATAAGAAATTTGAAGTTATGCTTAGATATTTCCCATCTTTATTTATGTGTATGTGAGTGTATGCTACATGTGTGCAGGAGCCATGGAAGCTTGGAGAGTTAATATTCTCCTGGACCTGGAATTATAGGTGACTATGAGCCACCTGATGTGGGTACTGGGACTTGAATCCAGGTCCTGAGGAAGAGAAGCTCTGCTAACTGTTGAACTATCTCTCTAGTCCCACCTCTTTGTTGTTTGAGACACCACACTCAGCTTTATGGGGTTCTGGGAACTGAATTCAGGTCTTTGTGTACGATAGTCAAACACTCTATCAACTGAACTATATCCCCAGCCCCTGAAGCTTTAAGTATTAAGCAGATCTTGTTGGGGCCAATGAGATGGTCCAACTTGTAAAGGCACCTGTTTCCAATCCTGACAACCAAGCTTCATCTCTGGAACCTATGTGGTGGAAGGAGAAAATTGCTTCCTAAAGTTGGTCTAGACTTCTGCAAGGTATCCTCTGACCTCCACGTGTGTGCCATGGCAAGTGTGCCCTCCTCATAAAACAAATAAACAAATAAGTATTAAAAAAAAAAAACAACCTAAAACTCTTGTTATTACAAGTGAGCCTAAAAGTCCTAATCAATTTGGCTAGGTTGGCTGGCCAGTGAGCTTCCAGGATCCACTTGTCTATGCCTCCCCTTCAGTGTGTTTACAAGCACCAGTACCTGGATTCTTGTATGGGATCTTTTGTCATATTCCAAGATATCTGGTGGTTATTTCCTTTTTCTTTTGGTTTCAAATGACTGTGCTGTGCTTGGAATGTGATTTAGTGTTAGGCATATTCGAGGGTCTCGATTCTGTCCTCCAAACCAAAAAGATCAGGCAAGAGGAAGAGCTTGAAGAGCAGGCAGCTGTTTTGAAGGGTTTGAAAGACCCTTCCATCTACCTCATCTGTGATGGTTAGTTACTGGTTAGTACTGTCAACTCACCCGGCTGGGACTTAGAATCACCTGAGAGACAAACTTCTGGGTGTACCTGTGAAGGATTACACAGGCTGAATTAGCCTCTGAGGATGTCCGTGAGGGCTTATCCAGATTAGGTTAATTGATAAGCGAAGACATACCTCAACTTTAGGTGGCACCATCCCATTGCTGGAGTCCTGGGCTGAATAAAAGGAAGATAGTAGCTGATTGGGGACATTTGTATCTCTTCCTCCTCCTCTGCCTCTTCTTCCTTCTCCTCTTCTACATAGATTGATTGATCAATTGGTGTATGTTTGGTGTGTGTGTGTGTGTGTGTGTGTGTGTGTGTGTGTGTGTGAGGGGGCAGTGGGTTCATGCATTTTGTAGTTCACATATGTCAGAGTTGCTTAAATTAAGAGTTATAAAAAGGCATTTGAAAACAATGCTTTGGTGGCATTTTTTTTAAAAAATAGCTTGGGTCTTTTTTGAATAATTTTTAAGTGATTATACATGGTTGCAAGTTCTTTACATGCCTTCGAATGAAGAATGTCATGTTTCTATTTGCATAGCTGACTTCATTTACATTACGCATGTTTGTGATAAATGCAGGAATATGTAAGAACATGCACAAATTCCCCAACAATGCTAAATTAAAATGTTTGCAAATAGACCTGGAGAAAGACCAGGTAGAAGTGTCCTTTCACTGTTGTTATGGCCTTGTGGTGGCCTAAAACATGGTTTTGTAACTGAGGGAAGAACTATTCTCTCTGTAGATTTGCCTTATGAGTCAGCCGTTCCCTGTGTCCCATCAGGATTGCCATTACCTGATTTCTTTAGCAGTCCCTGCCAAGAAGGCCCGGACTTGGTGTTTTGTACATTACACCATAACACATACGCAAACAGGAAACCAAACCAGAACCACTGTGCTTTCATTTTCTCCTGTACTCACTACAGTGAAAGGCGAGATTGAAGTCTGTACCTAATTTACATCCTCTGCTCCTCCAGCTCTGTTCAATAATTCATCAGAAGCAGTGACTTCGTAGTAAACAACATACTGTTTCCCCTCGCTGGTACTCGGTAAACTGCAGCTTCTGCAAGCTGTTCTCTTAAAACAAGTTCCATGATATCTTTAATCATTTCAGCCACTCTTCTCTGGATCCATTCTATTAGACTACAAGGTTTTTGGCAAGAGAAGTCCTTGAGTTGAACAGTCTTCCCATATGCTGTCTCCGAAGAGGGGTAGGGGAAAGCTTGACTGTTCCGTGTTGTGATTCAGTGGCTGAAACTGTTTGGCTGATTCAGCTCTCTGAATGTAAGAGGTGTCGAACAAATAAATGTTGGTGAAATGAAAAATGCTGAAAATAGATTTATTGACAATTTGTTACTTTTATGTATATCTCAAACCACTTTCGAAGATTTGCTTTCTCCTTTGGGAAACTAATTTTAAGTTAACAGGAAGACTTTTAAACCACAGCGTGCCAGCATCATGGATCTGGCTGTATACCTTACATCCAGTAAGGCACAGCAGATGGTTACCTTAGTTGCCTTCATAGTCGGCCAATGGTGTGGCTTTCAGCCGTGTCTGCAGTAGACTAAATAAAGCAATACATGAAAAAAAAATGAATTAATGAAGTAATAAAGAACTGCTAACTGTCTAATGGCATAAAATATACATGCATAAATATTTATAAATAAAGCAATTGATCTTGTTATTGATAAAATTTACTTTTATTTCAGTACTTTCAAGTTTAAGAATAAAATTTAATATTTTACAATGTATATTTTAGGTATTTGAACCAAGGACCTGCTTGCCCAGTACTTCTTTATATGACTATTATTTTTAATATTTAATTATTTATTTTGTATATAATGTTCTGCCTGCATGTATCCCTGCAGGCCAGAAGAGGACACCAGATCTCATTACAGATGGTTGTGAGCTGCCATGTGGGTCCTGGGAATTGAACCTGGGTCCTCTGGAAGAGCATCCAGTTCTCTTAACTGCTGAGCCATCTCTCCAGCCCAGTTTACTGGATTCATAATCTGTGTTTTAAAGAGCAAATTATAAATAATTCAAGGAAACATGCATTTACCTTAGGAAACACATAAAGAGTCTCAGAAGGACACAAAGTTCTTTAAAGAGACATAATTTATTCCTTCTTTTGTTGACTCTAAAGAGAATATATGACATTCCCGTAAATAAGAATACTATCAGACATGTGGACTTGATGAAAGGAGATTTTTTTTTTTTTCAAGACAGCATTTCTCTGTGAAACAGCTCCAGTTGTCCTGGAACTCACTTTGTAGACCAGGCTGGTCTCAAACTCACAGAGATCCTCCTGCCTCTGTCTCTCAACTGCTGGGATGAAAGGCGTGCGCCACCACGCCCAGGGACGAAAGGACATTTTTAAAAAGCAAGTTATTTATTTGTTTGTTTGACTTCTTTAAATGCTTTACCTTTGTTTTCAAATGTGAAGTAATATGTATGGGACATATGGGCATGCATGTTCTGTTTATATCAGCAGTAAAGGGACTGGGGATATAATTCTGTATGAAAGTATTTACCTAGCATGTGCAGAGTGTTGGGTTTAATCACCAGCACTGACAAAAAAATCCTTGGAGGAAGACAACAAAATGGAAGCATGTGTACTTATTGACCAAATCCTCTTTGTTGGGGTAGGCTAAGTGGCCCCTTGCCTAGTCTCCACTTGGCTTTTGTAACTAAAGTTTCAGTGAAACTCTTCCATGTGTTCACCTGGTGCCTGTGGCTGTCTTCATCTGACTGTGACAGAGGTGGGCTCTTGAAATGGAGATTGTATGACCATGAAACACACAATCCTTACACTGGCCTTTCCAGAGAAAGGTTGCTGCTTCTTTCTTGACGAGAAATTCAGGTTGCAAGTTGTCCATCAATATCTTCTTAAGAATTCTTTTATCTTTAAGACTTTTTTTTTCTCACTGAAAACTTGAGAAAAGTATCAAATGAATAGGTGTCTGAGAAGGAAGAGATAGCACTGTGTGGGGTACATCTTCATCTCAAGCTTTCTCTTTGTGCCATCAGGCAACATTTCCTCCACCCCCAGGCCTTCAACTGTCACTCACTTTCTGTTGAGTAAAGGAGCATCTCATTTCTCGGACAGACTGACTCATCCAATGTCTTCGGTATTCAGCAATGCTAATCATGTGGTGTAAATCCCAAACCCTGAAAACTTGAAATCCTCCTACAAGAGATGGACAATTTGGCTGTAAGTGGTCATGCATGTTCGCCATTCAGCTTGGACAGCGCAGGGCAGTGAAGAGTGCTTTAAAACCTGTGTGCTACTTTCTAGGCTTTCACAGGGCAAAGGCACAAGAATTAACAAAAGTCTCCACTTCATATGGATTCACATGTTCTTACACGGTGCATTTGGGTTTGATTATGTGTCTGAGTGTGGTTTTGTGTATGTAAGTGCAGTGCCCTCAGAAGCCAGAGGAGGATGTTGGATTCTGTGGAGCTTGAGTAATGGGTGGCTCTGAGCTGCTTAACATGGGTGCTAGCAAACAAACTCTATTTCTCTTGCAAGGGCAGCACAGGCTCTTAACTTCCAAACCATCTCTCCTGCCTTGATGCTGCATTTTAAAACCTGAATTCCTTCCCATCCTACCCTGGTAGATAGTAGGCTATTGGCTGGTCCACATACACCCACCCACTTGTAGGAGACACGGTGGTCTTGTGCTCACAGATGAGCACCAGGGAAACCATGAATGTTAAACATTCAGAGTTGTCTCTTCAGAGGTGTAGATGAAATTCTAAACAGTCTTATTAAATAAGAAACACAGAGCCAAATACAGAGTTAAAAGCCCAAGAGATCAGAGCACTAGTGAATAGCCTTTAGCTTACCACTCACTGCCATCCTTCCCCTGAGAGAGCTTCTAATGTCTAACTTGTCTTTTTATTGCCTTTCTGTTCTGCCTTCTCATTAGCTCTAAACCCAACCATATGACTTCCTCGTCACTGTCTGTCTATACAGACCTCCAGGTCTTTATGGTTGGTACTGGGATTAAAAGTTTGTGTCACCGCTTGGCTGTGTCCTTGAACACACAGAGACTCTGCCTGCCATATGATCGGATTAAGGGTGTGTGCTACCACCGCCTGACTTAATGGCTGCTTAATGGCTCGCTTTTAGCTCTGATCCCCAGGCAACTTTATTTATTAACGTACAAATAAAATCACATTTCAGCACAAATAAAATATCACCATACAAAGGGAGAGACGTATAACCTGTTTTCCACCCAGAAGGATGGGAATGAATGTGAGTAATAGCTTGATGACCTCTGCGATATATGTATGGCCAGGCCGTATCAGCTCCCCCAGACTCTTAAATTTACATCAGTCAAGCTATAGTGCTGTCCTCCTAGAGAGAGAAGACATTGTACTTCACAAGAGTTTCCATGTGACTATGTCTGAAACTTTGTTGTGCACATGGAATAGAATTAATTATCACCAGGAAACTTTTTTCCCCCAAATTGTGCTGTGCTTAAATATGCCTGAAATAAACTACCCTGTATCAGACTCTCAAAGTTTGAATCAACACTGGCTACTGAGTAGTGGAACGAGATTCCTTCTCACCTCACCTGGATTGACACTGTGGTGTTTGCAGAGACCCCACACCCATTGACCTGAATCCCAATTGTCTTTCTTATAAAATCTACTACTATAGTGCATTAAAATGTTCACCCTTTTTTTTTAAAGAAACAAGATCTTAAAGATTATTATTTTTTCTTAAAGATTATTTTAAGGTAATCCTGCTTTATTAACTTTTCTCAGCTCTTCATAGTAGCCTCATCTGAACTATATTCCAAAAAATATTAGGCATGTGTAATTTTCAGCTCCTTCTAAGACATTGAGCTTAGTTTTGAAGAAATAAAATCATTTGAAAAAATGTGTGGATTAAGCACATTAGTGATTAACTCTGAGTCACCAATAATGTGCCACATTAAGGAATGAAATCAAAGCATTTCCCTTTTGCTGCCATTTAACCAAGAGTGAGTCCAGATTTGAATTCTTTACTTCATGGTCCCTCTGTCTTCCATTCTCTGTCTGTCTGTTGTTTGAGTCTGAAACTGTGTCTGTCTGAAGGCTGTCTTATGAATCTGTCCCTGCATCTGTGTCTGTCCCTGTGTGCCTCTATATGTCTGTCCCTAACGAAGGGCTTTGGGGTTTGCTCTGTTCTTATTGAATGTCACAGAAAGCATCACATGTGGAAGGAATGGATTACTTTACAGAAATCTTTAATAGAATTCTAAAAGGAGTTGAGTCATCAATTCCAACTGACCTCAACTGACTTAGACAACCAACAATACTACAAACAACAATATTGATATCCAAATATGGTGCTCAATATTTATGTGGGGATTCATTTTAGAAGATTGATTTCAACCTCGATTTTTGCTGTTTTCAGTAGATAATTATTAGAACAGGCCTGTGGTAGTCTGGTTCAGGGGCATGGAAGAGAACCTAACTTAAGATTACAGCTATGAGCCGGGCAGTGGTGGCGCACGCCTTTAATCCCAGCACTTGGGAGGCAGAGCCAGGCGGATCTTTGTGAGTTCGAGGCCAGCCTGGTCTACAGAGAGAGATCCAGGAAAGGTGTAAAGCTACACAGAGAAACCCTGTCTTGAAAAACCAAAAAAAAAAAAAAAAAATTACAGCTATGAATTAGCTCAGGTTGTAAAAGCTTATTGCATGGGAAATCCAAGGAAAGTAAAATTAGGTGTTACATTATTCCGTTAAAGGCAGGTTCAACAAACAGGCTGAGTACACAGTGGGATACAGTATTTAGTCTTATGTGACTTTAAGATGTATTACTAACTCTGGCTATGTGGTCCAGCAAAAGTTCCAGTTCCTTAGAATGTAAGAAATGTTTTTACTGTAATGCATTGCCACAATTTTTTTTTAAAAAATTAAACTGCATATTAGAATAACTGGTGCAATTGAGATAAGCAATTTTGAAAAATACAATTTATTTTTAGTAGTTATATAGATTAACTAGTGGGAATGGACATGGAGGGAGTTGTCATTAAAAAAATCTGTCATGCAGAGTGAGGGAAATGTCTGCATATAACAAGTAAACTGAAGATGCTTACTTTTCTTGGGTAGTTAGAAGTAGTGAAGTCTTGAACCATCAAGCATAGCAGAGTCAAAACCTGACCAGTAAGGATGTTGTAACTGGTCATGGGAACCATCCCTGAGCTAAGACCTCTCTAACTTGTGATGTGTTATTGTGGTGCCATGTGCAGGGACAAATGTTCAGCATGAGACATGAAAATTCTTGTAAGGAATAAATAAGCAATTTAACAAACTCTGACTGCTTAACTGATTTATTTGGTAGAATATACAAACTTTGTGTCTTATATTAATTCTATTATCTTGAATATTAGCAATTCCAAACTAGAATATTGTTTGGAGGATTAAAGAAAAAAAAGGTGTGGTTATGAATATAAGTAGAAGCATTGGATATAATGAATATCTAGAAGCATTGCTTATAAATTTTTATTTTATCTCAAGTCTATAAACTAAATAAGTTATTAAAATCTATAAGGAAGGCTGGATAGATGGTCAGTTGATAAAGGCATTTGCTGCTAAGCCTTCTACTTTATGTTTAATGCCTAGGACCCATACAGTAAGAAAACAAACTCCTCTCAAGCTTCCTCCTGAATCCCATACATGCTCCAACACACACATGTACATGTGTGAACATACACAGTGAATACACAAATACAATGTTTAAAAAGTGAAATTTATAAAGAGAATCACTATTAGGATTCAAATGAAATTAGAAAAAAAACAAGCATGTTTAGTTCTGTAAACTTTAAGAAAAAAAAGAAAAACATTTCCAACTTCTAATTTCAAAAATAAGAGCAGATTTATTATAAAATGTATGTTTGGATTTTTAAGTTACAGTTTGATTAAAATTTTTATTGCATTTCCATTGTGTGTGTGTGTGTGTGTGTGTGTGTGTGTGTGTGTGTGTGTGTATGTGTGTGCCTGTGTCACAACGTTCTTGTGGAGGTCAGAGGACAACTTGTGGGAGTGAGTTCCCCCCTTCTACCGTGTGGGTCCCGGGGTTCAAACTCATCCTTGGTGGCAAGTGCCTTTCTCACTGAGCCGTCTCACAGGCCCTTCCTGTTTGACTGGAGACATAGCACTGGGAAAGGAAAAGGAAAAAGGAAGAGTTGGTAAAATGAGAGGAGACTGAAATTCACAGAATTTGAAAACAAAGACAAAGATAAGCCAGTGAAAAGACAGAGAATCAAAAGAAAAAGAAGAGATGATATTACAAAGATAAAATAATGACTATGCGCTTGTAGGAAAAGGCTTTCAAATAATGCATATCCAATCCTAGATCTACATGCAAATTTGTTTAAACTGGGATTTAAGTTTTGAAAAATGGACATAAGTGATATTAGATAACTGATCTGAAATCAAAAGCTCAGGAGAGGGTAAAGAAGCTCATGAATCCACACTGGGGTGATGTGATTACTAAAATATGATAAAGAAGACGGAAAAGATGACAAACTCCCAGGAGAGGATAAAGAAGCTCATGAATCCACACTGGGGAGATGTGATTACTAAAATATGATAAAGAAGATGGAAAAGATAACAAACTCCCAGGAGAAATGACGTGCTGCTCTGAAGAAAGGATTTGACTCTTAAAGTATCCTAGCAGGGAGATGTGAGCCTGTGAGGTGACTCTGTGAATAAAGGCAGCTGCCACCAAACCTGGTGGACCTGAGTTCAATCCCTGGGACCTGCATATTGGAAGGAGAGCACAGATTCTCCTAAGCTCTTCTCTGAGCACCACATGTGCGCTGTGTCATGTGCATCCCCATAAACAGATAAATATTAAAAAGATTGTCCTAATATGTAACCCACCTTCGACGGCTGTTTTCTTCGACACAGAGAAGCGTTTTCGAATTTTTCACCGACATTTCCCCATGGAATAATGTCGCCTATTTTGGGTCCTGGAAGAAATAGTTCTAAGAGAAGAGAATCAACAAGAAGTCTGGGTAAGGCTCTGGCACACAGCATGGTGAAAATGAAACACTCCAGCTGAGGAGGAGAGAAAAGAGACCCAAGCAAGTCAACACGCCGCGGAAGGTGGGGATGCTTTTCGTGGGGAGAACTGGTAGGGGAGGACGTTCAGGATGCTGTTTTACGTGAGCACCAGGATCAAATCTAGACCAGAACCAAGACCCAGTACAAAGCTGCCAGTACAGAACAGGGGCGTTGCCAGCAGGCAAGAAGAGGGCCGTGCGAAGCAAACAAGAACAGTGGTCATTGTCCTCATGAAAGGGGGCTTTTGAAGCCAGATTTTGGCCTGACTGAGTGGCAGAGGCTTTGCCAGGTGCAGAAGACCTGGACAGCAGTGCCCAGCCACGGAGACTGTAGGCTCACTCTTGTGCATTTGGTTTGATTCAGCAGAAACTCCTGATGTTTGCCTTAGCAAGCTACCATCTCCGTGTGCAGTTGCAGGGCAGCAGAAACGGAATTTCTGCCCCCTTGAGTCCTACAGAGAGAGCACTCCCCACTGATTCTGCTGGAGTTAGGATTGATTCCAGGGTCCTGTGTGGCAGGTAGCCCGTAGACGTCATGAAGTTCAGTGAGGACGATGAGATTGGGCTGGGATATGTTAGAAAGGCTGAAAAAAGATAGCTGTGGTGGTACAATGAAGAGCCAGCCTAAGCTGGAGGCAGGAAGGTTCCTACAACGGAGGACAAGTGCGTGAATTACAAAAGAGAACGTCGTTGTGCTGTGGGATGGTCTGTATGTCAAACATGTTGCTTATTGGTCAATGAATAAAACACTGATTGGCCAGTGGTCAGGCAGGAAGAAGTATAGGCGGGACAAGGAGGAGAGAATTCTGGGAAGTGGAAGGCTGAGCTGGAGACACTGCCAGCCGCCACCATGACAAACAGCATGTGAAGATGCCGGTAAGCCACAAGCCACGTGGCAAGGTATAGATTTATAAAAATGGATTAATTTAAGATGTAAGAACTAGATAGCTAGAAGCCTGAGCCACTAGCCAAACAGTTTAAACAATATAAGTCTCTGTGTTTACTTGGTTGGGTCTGAGCGGCTGTGGGACTGGCGGGTGGCAGAGATTTGTCCTGACTGTGGGCCAGGCAGGAAAACTCTAGCTACATCGTTGCCATTGGTGCGAATCTAGGTCACTTACAGCCGTGTTTTTCCATCTGTATTTCTGTCTTTGGGCTCTAACACCACAGCTGTCTAAAAAACGTTTCACCATCTGATTGTAACAATAGATTTCATCCCAGAACACAACTGTTACATAACAAAATCCATTAGGTCGGAGGGGGGGGAAAGTCAACCCACACAATTTTAAGCTTTGTGTCCCTTTGTTTGCGGGGAATCAGGCATAAATGAGCATTTGTCACTGGGCTGTTCCAGAGCATTTTTCACACACTGTGCCTTGGGCATGACAGAGCCTGATGTTTATCTTTTATTACCTGCTGGATCTCCCTGGAAAGCATCTCCATGGAATTCATCAATTGCTGCCTTTGTTGGAGGTCTACATATAAATGCATCCCCGAAGTCATCGCGGAAGGGAGCGTGGTTTCCACAGGAGCTGATTTCCATTAAAACGTGGTGAGATGAATGATGAAGGGGACCTTCCACAGGAGGTATGAAGCTAATAAGCCAAATATCATTTACCAAAATATTGACAGTGAAGGTTTGATGACCTGTAAAATTTCCGAGCACCAATGGGGTGGAGGGCACTGTGATTTGTTGTATGCCTGTTTCTGAGAAGTCCCTTCTGTTCCACAGTCGGTTTTTAACAAGTGAACAACTCAGACTTTTCACCTAGCCACTTTGGCTTAATTTGAGCAATCACTTAAAATGACGGTCATTAGGCACTAGGCTTTAGTTGAATAAGAATGCCATAGTGACCCGGAGAGGTGGCTCCGAGGTCAGGCGACTGGCCCGCGGTGGACGAGGTGGCGAGTTCGATTCCCGCGAACTGCCTGCCTGACTGATGACGTCACGAACCGATGATTGATCGATCAAGCCCTATCGATCAATTCATCGGAAAAAAAAAAAAGTTTGCCGGGCGTTGGTGGCACACGCCTTTAATCCCAGCACTCGGGAGGCAGAGACAGGCGGATCTCTGTGAGTTCGAGGCCAGCCTGGGCTACCAAGTGAGCTCCAGGAAAGGCGCAAAGCTACACAGAGAAACCCTGTCTCGAAAAACCAAAAAAAAAAAAAAAAAGCCATAAAATTTTATTCAAATTTTGGTTACTGCTGAAAGAATGGTCTGTACATTTCTCAAAACTCAATCTTGTTGCATTTTCTGCCCCCCCCCCAAGGGAAAAAAGAAAAAGAACTGGATGAGGGGAAGCGATTGTGGGGACTGGCCTTCCGTGCTCTCCCCTCCACATACTTCTTCCCCCACCTCCAGCACTTCAGGTGACTCCATGCTGTGTGACCCTCAGAGACTCATGAACCTCTCTGAGCAAAGACAGGAGAGAAACCCCAAAGTGGCCAGAGCAGAAAGCCTAAGAAATAGGCATCGGGAACAGGAGCCCCACTTAACTTCAAGACTTTCTCTGCCCAGCCTGGGCTGTGGGTCCCTGCATCCTTGGAGCTGCTTCCAGGGGACTTAGCAGTCAGGGTTTATACATCCATTCTTGGACGTCCCCAGTGTTGGAGTCACTTATGAGGCAGAGGAGCTGTTTTGTGTGGCCAGTCCCCAGGGCCAGGCCGGAAGCCAATCTTCACGACATCTAGGGCTGAGGCCCTGGAACTGGCTTTGGGGTCTTTTCTTTGTTGGTGATGGTAGTTTTTTGGTTCTGATGTTTGTTTGTTTTTGTTGGTTTGTCTTTGTTTTTCGAGACAGGGTTTCTCTGTGTAGCCCTGGTTGTCCTGGAACTCACTCTGCAGACCAGGCTGGCCTTGAACTCCGAGATCCAACTGCCTCTGTCAATGACCTTAGATTTTTTAAAAATTTTATATAGAATCTCAATCTGTAGCCTAAAGTGGCCCAGAATTCACTATCCCCCTGCCTCAGCCTCTCCAGTTCTGCTATTACAATGGGATTCTCTTCACTTTATTTTCTCCTTCTACATATGTGTGTCTGTGCACCATGTGCATACACTACCTAGAGAGGCCAGAAGGGGGTGTTGGGTCCCTACAACTGGAGTCACAGGTGGTTGTGAGCCACCACATGGGTGCTGGGAATTGAACCCTGGTCCTATGCAAGAGCTGCTGGTGCTCTAATCGCTGAGCTGTCTCTCAAGCATCCCACCTTGACTTTTTTTTTTGTCATAATCTTATTTATTCTTTGTAAGAACTGCTTTGGGGTCAAGTGACTAAAAGTGAGACGTGTGCATGTGTATGTGTGTGTGTGTGCATGTGTGTGCGTGTGTATGAATGTGTGTGTGTGTCTGTGTGTATGAGTGTGGGTGTGTGCGCGCGCACGCACGCGTGTGTGTATGTGCGTGTGTATGTGTGTCTATGTGTGTGTGTGCATGTGTATGTGTGTGCGCGTGGGCGTGTGTGTGCATGCATGTGTGTGTGTGTGTGTGTGTGTGTGAGATTTGGTTGAAACATACCACCTGTTAGGTAGTGGTAGAATTCAGTGGGTCGGAAACATAGTGCGGTAACTAGTTGTGAACTTGCTTCATCTCTCACCATTGCTTCATGTGTACGGATCCAAATTCCAGCACCATGCTTCCAACAGAATGTTTTTTTTTTTTTTTTGAACAATACAATGTGGCCTTGGAAATAAGCTATGGTCATGAAGAATGAAGCTTTTCTCTAAACTAAGTCAAGAAAATTTAGCTTGAGAAGAAGACCTACTATGTGCAGAGTATAGCACTCAGTGCACTGTGTGTGAGATAGTGACGTACAGAGAACAGACGTCATCTGTGTTTTTCCATCCAGTGAAAGGAGAGATGATGTCAGTGGAAGAACAGAGTTTGTTCTACACATGATGACCAGGAGCAATGTGTTTGGGAGGTGAGATGGGGATGAACTCACTCTCTACACGGAAACCTGGCAAAACTGTGTAAGACAGAGACTCACTCCGCAGGAGACGTGGCTTACCCTGAGAAGAGAGTGACTGGGACCAATATGGAGAGCATTAGCTTCTGGAGACATCCACTCTTACATCCACTTCCACCAGGAAAGCTTCTCTTCCTGCTGCTGAGTCTGAGGACTATGTTTCCTACCCTAACTCTGACTATTTCAGTCCAGGGTTCTAGTCTCAGCTTCTACGAAGAGTATCATGACCTACACCCTGTATAAGAACAGTCTAGAACACATGTTGAATGTTGACTCTTAGGAAGAGAGAAAACCAGCAATATGAGTTTTAGCACATAGTTTTTTTTTTTTTTTTCGAGACAAGGTTTCTGTGTAGCTTTGCGCCTTTCCTGGAGCTCACTTGGTAGCCCAGGCTGGCCTCGAACTCACAGAGATCCGCCTGCCTCTGCCTCCCGAGTGCTGGGATTAAAGGCGTGTGCCATCACTGCCCGGCTTAGCACATAGTTTTTAAAAGGGATCTCTAGCTTTGTGAAAATTGTCCCATTCTTTTTCTCTCTGAGATAGGGTTTCACTATGTAGCCAAGGCTGGTCCCATATTTTGCACTGTTCCTCTTACCTCAGTGTCTCAGTGCTGGAATTACAGGCCTACACCACTCTGCTTGACTTTGAAAAATTCTTGGTAACTGAATAGAATATCATATTTAATAAACACTATAAAAGCACCACCCTACAGCAGAACATTTATCTAGCGCTCCACTGAAAAACCCCCGTCCTAGTCTCTGATACAGGATTATAGTCTCAGGGAGAGAAGGATGTATGAGAAGAGGGCGAGAGATGGAGGATGGCATTTTTCTTCCAGTTAAAGTTTAGAGCAGGGCTGGCTTTTGCTTCCACACCAGGCACTTTGGTGATGTGAGCAGCAGCATGAAGTCAAATCAGAACCCGGCAGCTGAACAAAGGCTCCATCAGTTCGGATGGGCAGATGGTGTGTGTGAAGAAATTCCTTCGGGTGGGTCCTTCTCCAACCCCGACACATTCTGCCAGGATCTTCAGTGACAAAAACTGTTATTAGTCTTAGTTGTGGTGCCAGGAAGCCACGTATCCAGCCAAATCCTCAGCAGCATTGATCAGGAAAAAAAAAATCAAAAACACATTCTCATTTCTTTGTGTGCCCATGCCTTTGCATAAATGCACATGTCTATTTTTAACCATTAAAGACAATACTTCAGTTATGTACATAGTATGCTTTTATTTTTACAGACTGGAATGCCCTCTCTTGTAACATTTTAAATGTTCCTGTTGATTAGGCCTCATGTTTTAGATTACAATAATTTGATATCTGATATCTTCCTGACAATTCCGTAACAGTCTTAGCTCTTTCTTCAACATCTATCACAGAGCCCAATATCATACATGTATATTACACACTGCACATATATTTAAATTTTCATACATTATTTCTTACTTTTTGCCTGCGTATATGTTTGTATACCATATGTGTGCCTAGTGTCCTAGGAAACCGGAAGAGGTCACTGGGTTCCCTGAAACGGGACTTGCAGATGGTTGTGAGTCACCATGCAGGTGCTGAAAATCGAACCTCCCCTCTGGAATAGTGGCCAGTGTTCTTAACCACTGAGCAGTCTCTCCAGCTCCCATTTCTTACTTTTTGAAACATATTTCTTGAAATATCTATTGTCTTTCTGATCATCCACCAAATGTTTATTTTACTTTCATTTCATTTATGCAGATGTATCTATTTTTAGTTATAAAAACTGATCAGTTTTAGGCCTCCTGAAGGCCTCTCTGCCGATGCAGCACACCGAATCATACTGAATTGGAAAGCCCAGGTTTTGACGGGGAAAGCACTAGGGGGCGATTCCCAGGCGCAGAGAAGAGACAGGGACACAGGACCCGAGACTGGGAGAATCACGGGTCTGTTTTCTGGGATGCTGCTTATGTATCCCCCTGTGGGAGTGGTCTTGAGCCTCTCTGAGGGAGGAGCTGTGTTTGGTGGGCTTTGAAGGGGTAGGTTTAGGGAAAGAGATGGGGAGGGGAGTTGAGGTAAATCTTCCACAAGACTCCTTCCAAACATTCCAGACTCTTTGAGTATAGGGATGACAGGGTGCCAGGGGTTAAGGTGGAGCTCCCACCCAAACAAAAACCTTGATTTCTTTGGTAACTTTCACTTCACTTACAAAAACATTAATTAAAAACAACAAAAGTGTAGGGAATTAGTCGAATTTCTTGCTGTCTTTATTACTCTCCTTCCTTTGCCAAGTATCTTCATATTATGAAAAATCACAAGGAGTGTTCAGTTTTTGTAGCATGAATCTTAAAAGTCTTATTAATAAAATGAAACCTGAGGCCAGTTATTGGGGTGAAATGCTGGATGGTCAGAGAAACAGAACAAGCCACAGCTATCTCACCTTGCCGGATCCTCAGCTGGTCTTGCTTCCTCAGACTGGATGCCCCGAGCCCTCATCCAGAATGGGTCTCAGCTGAACTGCTGCTAGAAGCCTGAAAGCTTAACCAGCCACATGCTTCTCCAGGCCAAAGCCTTCTCCAGGCCAAAGGCCTCTAGTTTCTGGTCCTCACGCCTTATATACCTTTCTGCTTTCTACCACCACTCCCTGGGATTGAAGGCATGCTTTCTGGGATTAAAGGCTGTGTCACCATGCTTGGCCTTTTCCAATGTGGCCTTGAACTCACAGAGATCCAGAGGGATTTCTGTCTCTGGAATGCTAGGATTAAAGGCGTATGCTACCACTGCCTAACCTCTATGTTTAATATTGTGGCTGTCCTGTTCTCTGACCCCAGATAAGTTTATTAGCATACACAATATTTTGGGGAACACAATACCACCACATTTCCTCTCTTTTTGTCTAAAATTAAAAAAGCTTATAACTAATACAAGAAAAACTATCCAATAAGTATATACAATATACACAGTCAAGATTACATTAACGATGTCTAGTCCATTAACATTTGACAGATTCAGACAAAAAACTCCATTATATATATTAACAATGTCCAGTCCAGTAACATCTGATAAACTCAGACCAAAAAATTTTCATTACTTATTGAAAACAAGTAGTTCCTTTTTAAAAGTAGATTCCATAATCTCCCTTGTCATCTTATCATATCCATATTCTCTCTTTTTTCTTTTCATAATACATTCAGTAGTCTACCTTTTGTCATTTTTATATCTTCTCCTTTTTCTCCAGTGTAGAATCAGTGATCTACCTATTTATCCTATTATTTCTTTATCTTTTTTCTTAGAGTAGATTCGATGATCTATCTCATATCTATTTTCTCTTTTTCTTTTTTCTTTCTAGGGGTGAAGATATCTTTAGGGAATCTTGA
This sequence comes from Peromyscus nudipes, assembly GCA_902168325.1. NCBI lineage: Eukaryota > Metazoa > Chordata > Mammalia > Rodentia > Cricetidae > Peromyscus > Peromyscus nudipes. The sequence continues at coordinate 9,927 of CABHPH010162134.1, read as the reverse complement.
AAAGAAAAAATTTAGGTTAATTGTCAAGTCCTGTATCATTTGTCCAGTCTCTGTATAATAAGAAAGTTCAGGGCTTGTCATAAGTCCTTGCTCGAGTAGTCTGTCAGGCTGGATCATCTCAGCTAGTCATCTCGAAATTGTCTGGACCAGTTTGTAGTCCAAAATCGATCTTTCCGTGGTGTTAATCAGCTTAATGGCTTTACCACAGTCCATGTAGAATCATCATTGCGGGATTCCGTCACCTTTTTGGAGATTTCAAAGTTCCTGTTAGACGTGGTCATGGTTCACTGCAGACTCTCTCTCTCTTTTTTTTTTTGGGGGGGGGTGTGAAAATTTTCTTTTCCTTTGTTGAAGCTGTTACTTAGGTGCAATTTCCTGGTACAGAATTTTCTGTTGGAGATTTTATTTGCATTATTCTCAGAGACATCATGGTCTGCTCAGTAGCCTGTTGGACTGGACATGCCATCCTCTACTCTAAATAATTCCTGACACAGGATAGCAGTACTTAGGTGGAACTAATCATTGTAGACTGAAGAGAGCTGCTTTAATGATATTGAGAGTCAGTTAACATAACTAGGTAAGAATTCTAAAAGGATGTCACACAGTTTATCAATTGAAAGGAAGAAATTAGTAGTTGTGAGTTTTATGAGTAGGTCACAAAGCAAACAATAGACTGTAACCTCCTATTAAAATTGGGCTACTCACATGATACAGTGATTCCAATACTGGGTTTTACAATCAAACATATGGCATCTGTGTAGAAGTGATACACAGATCCTTCTGTGTTCATTGTGGTTGTCTTAATTACTTTTCTGTTGCCACAACAAAATCATGACAAAGACAACTTGTAAGAGAAAGTGTTTAATTTGGGAACTCATGACTCCATGAAGTTAGATTCCATGACCACCATGTTAGGGAGCATGGCAGCAGGCAGGCAGACATTATGTTGAAGCAGTAGCTGAGGTCCTGCATCCTGAATCCTGATCAATAGACTCAAGGCAGAGAGAGAGAGAGAGAGAGAGAGAGAGAGAGAGAGAGAGAGGGAGAGAGACAGACAAAGAGACAGAGACAGAGAGACAGAGAGAGACAGAGAGAGAGCACTAACTGGGAATGGTCTGTGCTTTTGAAACCTCAAAGTCTACCTGAGTGACACACCTTCTCCAGCAAAGACCAAAACTCCTAATCCTTCCCAAACAGTTCCACCAACTGTGGATCAGACATTTATATATATGAGCCTATGAGGGCCACTCTCATTCAAACCACCACAGTGGTATTATTATTATTATTGTCCACATGGCTCATATTGCAGCATTGTTAATCATTGCCAAGATGTGGAATCAACCTAAAAATTATCAATGAGTAAGTGTACAAAGAAATGTATATATATGTATATATATGTGTATACACACATATGTATGTAATATATATGTAATATAATATATATATATATATAATGTCCACATACACATGAAATACTACTTAGCCATAAAGAAAAGGAAATCATGTCACTTATTACAACACATATAAACCTGGAGGATATTATAGTAAGAAGCCAAGTACAGAAAGACAAATGGCATTTCTATGTGAGGTTAAATTTTTGAATTTATACTAATGGAGATTGAAATGGTATGTACTAGAGTCTGGGATGTGAAGGAACTCAGAAACTTCTGTCAGAAGACACAACCACTCAGCTAGACAAGAGGTGTAAGTTCAAGAGGCCTATTGTACACTGTGATGGCTATAGTTAATAAAAATAATTGTATGTTTGAAGACTGCTAACAGAGTAGATTTTTAAGTGGTCTAAAAACAAAATGTATCAGGTGTAATGCATGTGTTAAATGGCTTGATTCAGCCATTTTCCTAATGCAGACATGTATCAAAGGATTATGTTGTAGATAGTGACAACATGCAATTTTAATTGTTATTTTAAATAAAGATTCATAAGAAAATATATAAATCGTCCTTTGTAACTCCTTCCTTCCAAACAGACACATTAATCACCCTTGAGTAGAGTTGTCACCAGGGAGCACAGGGCCCGTCCCACAGGTTCTTAGTCTTATAGGCATTTTACTTTTAATAATTTAATTATTTTAATTTAAAAGTAGACTTACAAGGAGACTTGGGTACAAGTTTATTGGAGTTTGAGTGAAAACAACAACAATAACAAAAAGAACAACAAGCAGTCAGGCTGGAGATCTGCCTGGAGTGAGAGATGGGAGGAAGGAGGAAAAACGGTGAGGTTTTCTGAGTTAGGGGTCAAGAAAGCAGATAGGCTTAGCCACGCAGTCTTTAGCAGGTGCCTGGGGAGAAGGAATATCAGCAAAAGTGAGACACTGAGGGGGGGGTGGGTCAGAGCTGGCAGATTGAAGATTGGGGCTGGTGTCTGGGAAAGGGAAACACACAGAAAGTAAAGTTGTATTTCAAGCCGAGCAGTCCTAACTACCTAGCTACCTCACAGAGGAGCCATAGCGCACCACCTACAGTATTAGTGTTTAGATGCATCCAGAACGGTTCACATTTCTCACTGGGGCTAGCTAGCTAATCAATAGGGTCCTAGGAAAGAAGGAAATGTGGACACAAAGAATGATAAAACTAGTTGGAATAGATGGAGATGGGGTTTGCATAAGAAAGGACCAGATGTAGAAGTTGGAAAAACTGATGAAGCTGGATTATCCCGGGCCTCAGAGAACAGTGAACTGAATTTTTTTCCAAAAGTGATGGTGAATCATGGATGAATCCTCAGCAAAGCAATTAGCATGATTAACATTGTGATTCATGGAAGTGCAGTAGTAGCAGTCATAGGAGGGGGGCAATGGTGGTTGCAGGGACCGTAAGGAAAGACTGTGAGGATTCAGGTGACAAAGGCTGAGTAGCAGGAACACTTTTTCTTTACTAATTTTGCTATTATTATTATTATTATTATTATTATTATTATTATTATTATTAATGAGTCTCACTAAGCAGTCATGGCTCACCTGGAACTCACTTTGTAGTCCAGGCTGGCTTCTAATTCACACAGGTCCACCAACCTCTGCCTCTCCAGGGCTGGTATGAAAGGCACACACCACCAAGTCCAACAGAAACATTTGTTTTTAAATGGTGAACTCACTGTATCTCGATGACACAGTAACTTTGCGTTTTGCTCTCAGGGTTCCAATGGCAGACTGTAAGTGTTGATGGACTCACTCACTGTACATGGGGAGGTTATTAGACCAAGTCGTTAGAGTAGGAATCTTGGGCCAATAACACATGTTTAGATCATCTGATGTAAGTGTATGGTGCATTTCTGCCAATATGCCTTCAGTCAATATTTTCAATATTTTCCTTCCCCTTTCCTTGACTAACACATTTTAAGGTGACTAGAGGCATATCCTTTTTCTTTTCTCTTTGATGTATTCTTATAACTTTGATGACTATTGATTCTTGAGCCCAGTATTTGTAGCAGAGATTAAAACTTGGTTACAGTCATTTTTTTTTTTTTAAAAGCTGGCCTTTTTTCATGAGCCCATCACTGGTACAATTAGAGTGCTCGGTAAATGCTTTGATAATTTTACCTCAAACCATGACAGCTACACAGGGGTCTTAAACAACAGTCTTTAAAGTATTGACATTAAAAAATGTAACCGTTAAAGGAAATTAAAAGTAGATGAATAAAACCCGTGATATTTAGAACCTAAATAACACTGGTAATTATATTGGAAGGAAAATTTTTAGGTTTTAACTAGGGTTTGAATTTAATGCTTGACAGAATTTCTTTAGGTTAAGGCTCTTTAATTTGATCAAGGCAGCAGACTAAAATTCACAATGACAGACTTATATTAAGCCATAGGAAGAAGGTTCAAAAGAGACACTGCAATGAGTAAACCAAGGACTGTGTATATGGCTTATGATACATAATGCTCTCCATGGCTATTGGAGACCGCTGATGGACAAGAGCAGAAACACTTCAGAAGTGGGAAAGCCTGCTCTTCTGGAAATGTCCAAAGATCAAGCCAACCTGTTGTAGTGGAATTTTGAGACCATCTGAATTTAGATGGATTAGATTTATCTATTTGTGCCCGTTAATCAACACAAATTGCATTCCCGTGCTTATGTTCATATCCTTGCAATCTGGTGTTCCTCACACATTTTCAGTCGTCAGCTTGAATGTCCTCTGTCCTGTATAAGCTTAGTCTAGGTTCACTGGTTGAGTGAAAATCGAAATAATAAAATAGTATACTTGCTCATTTCATGTTTTGATGATAGAGATTGAACCTAGGGCCTTTTTCATGCTAGAAAAATGTTCTACTACTGAGATATGTCTTCAGTCCCCATCTACTTAATGACAAAAGTACTTTGGAGTCCAGACAAGTGTATGCTGGCCATTTTAATCCCTCTGAGAATCCTAACATTGTTTTTAATGACCTCATCTCCTTGAGAGGGTCTGCTGGCTTATCGTGTTGAGAACCTAGAGATGCTCAGATAGGACACTGAAGGTCATCCTGAGGCTGGCTCATGGCCCATGAGGGAACATAGAATGAAGCACTTTCCCAAGGAAGAGCCTTGGAGACACATAGTATCTGGGTAATGATAACCATGGTCACCACTTCTTCAACAGTTAATGCACACCAGTCACTGATTGTCTAAAACAATGGCACAATCAGGGAAAGCTACGGAGTTGATTGCTTGATAAATAGAAAAATATTTCTAAATGGATTGGGCTGAGAACAACCGAGATGGCCCCCTTTCTAGGAAAACAGAACAAAATTAAAAACCTCCCTTAGCTGTTCTCCTGGTCCCCTGGGGCTTTTGGGACCTCCCCATCATTTGTTAATTAGAGTAACTTTGCAGAAGACCCTCTAGGATCAAGTTCCAGTTTCTTAGCACCCAGGCCTCCCACAGTGATGATGGGTGTTTTCATTGGCAGTGTTCATTAACTAGTTGGGTCCACATCTTAGTTCCAGCACTTATGAGATGAGTGATTTGGGGCGAATCTCATCTTTCTCTGATAAAAGTTTTCCTAAGCTGTAATGCATTTACTATAATGGGTTATTTAAGAACAAATGATTAATATACGTAAAGCATGTAAGAGTGAACTGGCATATAGTTGGTATATGTTCTTCTTTTTTAAAGATTTTATTTTTATATTTATATATTTATTTTTTATATTTCATATTTTATACTATATTATATTTATATTTATTTTATATTCAAGTGTATGTGCATGTGTATTCATACATATATATGTGTGTGTGTTTTTATGCCTGTATAGGCCAGAAGTGAGTGTCAGATTAGCTGGAACTGGAGCTACATGTGATTATGAGCTACCTGAAGTGGGTGCTGAAGTGGGTGGGTCCTCTGCAAGAACAGCAAATGTTCTATTTTTTTCTGTTTCTTTTTTTAAAAATTAATTTTATTTCCCAACCACAGTTTTGCCTCCCTCTGGTCCTCCTATTCTCTCTCCCACCTCTCCTCTGCTCCCCTCAATCGATTCCTCCTCTGCTTCTGTTCAGAAAGGGGCAAGCTTCTCATGGGTATCAGCAAAACATGGTGTATCAAGTTGCCATAAGACTAAGCTCCTCCTCTTGTATTTAGGCTGGGCAAGGCAATCCAGTATGAGGAATAGATTCCCAAGAGCCAGCCAAAGCATTAGGGACAGTTCCTGCTCCCATTGTTAGGAGTCCCACAAATTGACCAAACTACACAGCTGTCACATATATGTAGAGGGCTTAGGTTGGTCCCATGCAGGCTCCCTGGTGTGTTGGTTCAGACTTTGTGAGTTCCTATGAGCCAAGTTAGTTATTTTTGTGGGTTTTCTTGTGATGTCTTTGATCCCTCTGGCTCCTCCCTCTCTTCAGCAGAATTCCCCGAGCTCAGCCTAATTAGCTGTTGGTCTCTGTGTCGATTTCCTTTAGTTACTGGATGGAGGCTCTTTGATGGCAATTGGGGTAGTTATCAATAGGGTAACAGGAGATGGCCAGTTCAGACTACGAATTCACTATTGCTAGGACTCTTAGCTGGGGTCATCCATGTAGGTTCACGGAAATTTCCTTTGCATCTGTTTTATACCTGACCCCCAAAGCCCCTCCCCTGTTCATTTCAGTACTCTCCCCTCCATCCACCTCCAAACCAGGTCCCTCAAAATCCCATGCCCATCTGCCCCTGGTTCACCCAGGAGATCTCTTCTATTTTCCCTTCCGAGGGAGATCCACGTGTCCCTCTTTGGGCCCTCCTTGTTACCTAACCTCTCTGATCTGTGGATTATAGCATGGTTATCCTTTACTTTACAGCTACTATCCACTTATGAGTAAGTACATACTATGTTTGTCTTTCTGGGTCTGGGTTACCTCACTCAGGATGACTTTTTTCCTAGTTATATCCAGTGCCTTTTAATTTCCTGATGTCATTGTTTTTAATAGCAGAGTAATACTCCATTGTGCGAATGTACCACATTTTCCTTTCCATTCTTTGGTTGAGGGACATCTAAGTTGTTTCCAGGTTCTGGCTATTACGAATAATGCTGCTGTGAACATAGTTGAGCAAGTGTCCTTTGGTATGATTGAGCATCCTTTGGGTATATGCCCAAGATTGGTATAGCTGGGTCTTGAGGTAGATTGATTCCCAATTTTCTGAGAAACCGCCATACTGATTTAAAAAGTGGTGTACAAGTTTGCATTCCCACCAACAGTGGAGGAGTGTTCCCCTTTCTTCACATCCTCTCCAACATAAGCTGTTATCACTATTCTTTATCTTAGCCATTCTGACAGGTCTAAGATGGTACTCAGAGTCATTTTGATTTGCATTTCCCTGATGGCTAAGGATGTTGAACATTTCTTTAAGTGTTTCTCTGACATTTGAGATTCTTCTGTTGAGAATTCTCTGTTTAGATCTGTACCCCGTTTTTTTAATTGGATTATTTGGTTTCTTTGATGTCTAGTTTCTTGAGTTCTCTTAATTGCTAAGCCAATTCTCTAACCCTGTAATGTGTTCTTAAACTGTTATCCCTTGTATGATTACTAGGTATTTTGAGCATCACTTGTCCTTCAGTGTCACACTAAGTACTGTTGCTGGGGGAGAGACAGGGCTACTGCCGTCCAGTTGTGCACAGAAGCCCAGTAGAGTCAGCCATAAATTCTCCAGTTATGAGAGAGTTGAGAAACTTTTCTTCTTCATCCCTCATCTTTTATGTTAAATTAATTCCTGACATTTAAAAATTATGGAAAGTATAATGGAAAGAAATCCATGTTTTTCAGCAAGACAGGGGCAGAAGAGATGTGGAAGGTAGTAGGGGTGACTATGAGCAAGATATATATAAAATCAGGACAAAACTGAGTGTTTTCTATACTAGATAAAAATACTAACTGAATCCTTGTTTCCGGAATTGCTTTGGCAATGTGCAGGATTGACAGTTCTGGGGCAATACTTTGACAGGCATTGGGCAGACAGAACCAGTGTCAGCTCCTTCCTAGAGGGAGCATCTGCCTTTGTTCAGTCCCGGTCCACTGGTTCTGTCTGTTACTGTGGCACTAGAGTTTTCTGTCCCTGACCCAAGGTGACTTCAGAACACTTCATTTTTCATATTATGAAAGACTTTCAACTGCTATAAAAATATTTTAATGCCTGGACTGCATTGCAAGAGTCTTTGTGGATCATCTTTTATTTTTACATCTTTGGTTTTGCCTTATCCATAGCAGGCTGTGTTGCTGCTCTTCAGAGCTTCTAGTGACAGGAACTGAGGAGGTTTTAAATGTTACACAGGTAAAAAGCATTTAAAAATATTAGTGAAAGAGAACATATAATGAGGAAATAAAGCATGTTTTATGAATTCAGTAGGGAATATTATGTAATGGGAATGGAATTTGATTTAGGTCAAGTGTTTGGCTGTGACACTGTGGGAAGCACCCCAAATAGAGTGGCTTAGGTTTGAAGTCTTACTTGTCCATCATGATGACCTTGAGAAAACTCACCTAATTACTTGTGTGCCTGTGATAAAGATAATAATAAATGTTCTCCTAGTCGTATTGTGAGGACTATGTATTGGTAGGTTTTTATTCACCAGGTCATCATTCATGCTGTAGCTGAGTGCAAATCCAAGATCGAGAATGAAAACGTTCTACTGGAGTGGAACAGCCTGGGGTTCCAGCACGTTTGTTTCAGCTATTACAACAAAGCCCATCAACCTAGTGTAGGAGAGAAAACTCATAAGAGAATGAAATGCATTCTTTATTAGGACCAACTCCTCTCCTTTAAAAGAGAAGCATCTTGAGTATGATGCACACACTTCGCCGTTCTGGGACTCTTTCTGCTGAATTTTTCAAGTCAGTACCTCAGTAAATTACTCTCGCTTCTGTCACAAAAGCTTCCTCTTGGTCAGCTCATATGATGGCAGAAAATTGATTTGGGCCTTTGGCTTTGAAGGAGAAGAATGAAATCTGGAAAAAATGAGAAGACTAATGGGAAGTTCACCTTCCATGGACTATTGTGGCCTTGGACATTTGTAAACTAGAGATTCCTTACCTTAAGGGCTATGCCAGGAAATTTGTATGACAATGTGCTTAATTTAGTGTGTTGTGACGCTCTTGTTTATTCAGTTGACACTGGAGTTTGAAGTTGGCGCTGTCTTAACCTTCGTCTCACATATTCCCTCAATCTACAAATTGAGGGAATTCCCGAGGAGCTCAGACTCAGACAAATGTCAGCCAGATCAGAGCCCAGTGATGCTTGTACACCTTTCTAAACAGCACTTCCTGTAACTATCTGAGACATGTCCATGTAAAAACATTCAAAAACAAAATAGTATATTTCTGGCTATGCAATTTTGGAAATAAGCACATGCCCAATATTACCGCTTGATCTTATAAAAAACATACTGGGAAATTTTTGCAAATATTTGAATGATGTCCTAAAGTATTAGAAAAAAGAAATTATCCTAATAAGTCCTATTCAATCAAATATAAGATTATCTGAAGTGAAAAGACTACAGTTTTTGGATAAGTCATAAAATTACAAGAAAAGACTATCAATAAAACACATTACTTTGTATGCTAACCTAAAAATTAATAAAATAAAAACCTATTTCATGAAATATATTCTCATCTGATAATGATAATCATGGTTACATATCACTAGAGAAAATCCCTCTTTTGTTTTCAGAGACTGAATTGGCTTTGTGATAAATTGGTATAGCTCTGCCTGCAACTGCTCTGGATATGTATTCATACGACTTTCCCCCAGATACGGACTCTTCAGAACCTTCTCTTTAAAGAGGCAACAGCTCAAAATATTTAGAATAGTCTTTGCCTTGACAGACACAGACACACACACACACAAAAAAAACCCCCAGGAAAAACAGAACCCTAAAAATGCCAACACTAGGTTCAAATTCTCTTTTCCATGACCACTGTTGTATCTCATGCTTGGCAGAGGTGATTGTTTCTATTGCCAGCGATAGGGTGCCTGCCTCAACCTTGTTCACTGTCAAACTCCTTGCTAGAAAATTCTTTTTTTTTTTCTTTCTTTTTTTTTTTTTTTTAGTTTTTCCGAGACAGGATTTTGGTGCCTTTCCTGGAACTCAGTCTGTAGCCCAGGCTGGCCTCGAACTCATAGAGATCCACCTGGCTCTGCCTCCCGAGTGCTGGGATTAAAGGCATGTGCCACCACCACCCTACTTAGAAAATTCTTGTTAACAATTGAAAGTGGATTGTGTTGGCTTTTTTTCCTTTCAATGTATTTTAGATTTTTATTAATCTATAAAATAATTTGAGTTAGACTTTCTGATACATTTAAAATCAGCCGTAAGAACCGAGGAACAGAGGTCAAGAGGGGCAACAATGGGGTGAATCTGGACAAGGTGTGTTATGGACATGTATGAAAATGTCATGGTGAAGCTCATTCATATACTCTAACAAAATTTTTTTAAAAAAGTCAAGTTTCGCCGGGCGGTGGTGG